>NW_020872958.1:877287-879088 GCF_003789085.1 Penaeus vannamei | reverse complement strand
GAAAGAGAGAGAGAGAGAGAGAGGAGGAGGAAAGCGTGAGCGAGCGATGAAACGAATGATGATAGAGGGAAGGACCGAGAGTAGGGAGATAAAGGGAGAAAGAGAAAGAGGAACAATAATAAGAGCAGACGA
This sequence comes from Penaeus vannamei, assembly GCF_003789085.1. Taxonomy (NCBI): domain Eukaryota; kingdom Metazoa; phylum Arthropoda; class Malacostraca; order Decapoda; family Penaeidae; genus Penaeus; species Penaeus vannamei. The sequence goes on along the minus strand of NW_020872958.1, from coordinate 878,956 downwards.
AGTGAAACAGAAGAGAGATAGAGAAAACAGGGACCCGAAAAGAGACAAGCGAAGTGAGGTAGCGAAGGGAACGATCGAAATAAAATAAAATAAAACGGACATAGAAGTTGATGGAAAGACGAATATTTTGAAAACAAGAAGAAGAGTAAAGAAGAGAATGAAGAAAAAGAGTAATGAAACAAGAAGAAAGAGTAAAGAGAGAATGAAACAAGAAGAAAGAGTAAAAGAGAGAATGAAAACAAGAAGAAAGATAAAGAGAGAATGAAACAAGAAGAAAGAGTAAAGAGAGAATGAAACAAGAAGAAAGAGTAGAGAGAGAATGAAACAAGAAGAAAGAGTAAAGAGAGAATGAAAACAAGAAGAAAGAGTAAAGAGAGAATGAAACAAGAAGAAAGATAGAGTGAAACAAGAAAAGAGCAAAGAAGTAGAAAAAGAGAAAGAGAAGAATGAACAAGAAAAGAAAGAGTAAAGAGAGAATGAAACAAGAAGAAAGAGTAAAGAGAGAATGAAAACAAGAAGAAAAGTAAAGAGAGAATGAAACAAAGAAGAAAGAGCAAAGAGAGAATGAAACAAGAAGAAAGAGTAAAGAGAGAATGAAAACAAGAAGAAAGAGAAGAGAGAATGAACAAAAGAAAGAGTAAAGAGAGAATGAAACAAAAGAAGAGGAAAGAGAGAATGAAACAAGAAGAAAGAGTAAAAGAGAGGAATGAAACAAGAAGAAAGAGTAAGAGAGAATGAAACAAGAAAGAGTAAAAGAGAGAATGAAACAAGAAGAAAGAGTAAAGAAAGAGTAACAGAGAGAATGAACAAGAAGAAAGAGTGAAGAGAAAACGAGGACGAACTGTTTCTTCCGCCATGCTTCCTTATGCAAACTAGCGTGTCCTTCACAGAGACTGAGATTCCGTGTTGCAGGATTCATCTCAAGGAATGGGAATGCTCCTTGAGGACGAAGACCAGGGCATTGTGTTGGGGAGAAGAGAGAGAGAGAGAGAGAGAGAGAGAGAGAGAGAGAGAGAGAGAGAGAAGAGAGAGAGAGAGAGAGAGAGAGAGAGAGAGAGAGAGAGGAGAGAGGGAGAGAGAGAGAGAGAGAGAGAGAGAGAGAGAGAGGAGAGAGAGAGAGAGAGAGAGAGAGAGAGAGAGAGAGAGAGAGAGAGAGAGAGAGAGAGAGAGGGGGAGGGGAGAGAGACAAGTGGGAGATAGAGAAAAAAGAGATAGAGAGAAAGGGTAGGGGTAAGAGAATGATGAAAGAAGATGAAAATTTGAAATAAAAACTGAAGATCCAAAAAAGAACATTAGAAACTGAAAAAGGAAAAAGAGGGAAAACAATCGCCCATCAATAGCTTCCTTCAGTATTATGCATTTTTCGTGTCTCTCCATCTCCCGTTTTCCTATTCTTTTTTGTCTATTTTATTTCTCTATACAAATATTGCTCCTGTCAATCATCATCACATTTTATTTGGTTTTCTTCGCTCCATCCCTTTTCCTTCTTTTAGCCTTCCTTCTTCCAATCTTTCTCCATCTTTCCTTCATCCCCACTTCATCCTCGTTTAATATCTTCTCCATTTTTTGCCCATTCTCTCCATCGTTTCTCCAACATTCCTTCATCCTTACTCTCCCCTTCTTCAATCCTGTCTCCAACCTTCCTCCAACCTTCCTCCATCATTCTCTC
>NW_020872958.1:849787-854787 GCF_003789085.1 Penaeus vannamei | reverse complement strand
TATCCACAACAGAAAGAAACAAAAAAGAAAATTCACCGTTAAAATTCCTCCAATCGTAATTCACAATAAACCTAATCATTAAAAAAAAGAACACCGAAAAAAATTAAAAACAACTAAAAACAATAAAAATATATAGCAAAATAAAATCGTGGATTATGATGTTCTTTACACTTCCCAGATGAGGATACACAACCGGGCAAATGTTGGCACCATTTCCATCACCCATGTTTACCCTCGTTTTTCTGTTTACTCTGCTCTCTCTTCCCTTTAAGTGTTTGTTTACATCAGCATTGTAGATCTTCGGATTGGCTGTTCAGTACATTGAGGACTGGTTTGATTTGATGGTTATGGCAGTGGTAAATGTGATGGTATTGATGGTGGTAGAATTGATGATGGCGATGATGATGGTGATGATAAATGTGATGATATTAATGGTGATAGCTCTGAGGGTGATGACGATGATGATGATGAATGTGATGGTATTGATGGTGGTAGAACTGATGATGACGATGATGATGATGATATATGTGGTGATAGCTCAACGTGGTAATATTGATGATGATGTATGACGATGATGATGATAAATGAGGATATAATGGTGATAGAACTGATGATGATGATGATGATAAACATGAGGATATTAATGGTGATAGAACTGATGATGATGATGATGATGACGATGATGAAAACGGGACAATATTGATAGTGGTAGAACTGATGACAATGATGATGATAAACGTGATAATATTAGTGATGATAGCTCTGAGGATGATGACGATGATGATGATAAATGTGATGATATTGATGGCGGTAGAACTGATGATGATGATGGTGATGACAATGATAATATTGATGGTGGTAGCACTAATGATGATCTTAAACGTGATAATATTAATGGTGATAACACTGATGATGATGATGATATTGATGGTGAGAGCACTGATGATACCATTAATGATGATTATGATGATAATAATAATGATAACAATCGCAATAATGATTATGGTGATTGTAGTGTACCCTGAGGTCCATCTTCCTCTGAGTTTATATATACGCAAAAAACTACTTACATTTATATATACGAGTACCTCCTAAAATGGCCAACTTCCATTCTCTGTTAAGGATTGCAGTTCGTTTTCTTTTTATATTTAGGGGTGACTATTTTAGTTACTCGCAGAGTTTTATGTTTCAATATATAAATTCTTTTTAACAGTTTTCTCAGATGTTTTGTAAGGTGCTTATCATTGCCACGTTTTACCGTCTTTACTTTTAGTATTTCATTCCACTTGATTTTACTTTTAAAAGATATACCCCCGAATTCCGCGTGGACCAATCAGGTTAACAGGCATGTAGCTCCAGCCAATCAGAGCCATTCTAGGCCGTACCCCTGTGACTCTGTGAGTGATTTTCAAGGGCGCGAGAGTTCACGCTCACGCTCACAACTGGCTGGATATACGCTCCCGTTGACAACACCCCTGGAATTCTTAAACGTGACCATAAGATAAGTATTCTCCATATTTTGTGGTGGTGTTGGTACATGCGCGAAGGAATAGTCACTGAACATTTTCTTGTGGCACGAGTGATATGTTGTGAAATATGATTAATTGATAAATTGTTAAACCGTAATTATGTATGATAATCCTATAATACAGTCCATCCAGTCAGCCTTTTCTGAAATATAAAGAAAATTACCGGCACAGCTACCAAATTTTATATATAGTAAAATAAGATATGTATACACATGGACATATTAACATATAATTTGAGCATGAGCAGATACACAAACACGTAAACTATTGAGAACAGAAAAGAAAATGGAAATTAAATTAAATTTAGGAAAATGGTAAATGAATGGATCTTCCATTGCGATAACATGATCAATAAATATATTTGGTGATAATCAATAGAAAACGGAGTAGAAAACGAGAAGCCAAACCTACCTTTCAATTTTAACGTAGACTATTATATTATTAGCGCGTCGGGCACACACGACCAGACGACGACGCTACAGTGATAATAATGCTGGTAGAATTGCAAGAACAACATAATAATGATATATTATCATAATGTCATTTTTTACAATAGTGATAGTATCTAAAATAAGGTATATAATGAGAAAAGGGTAAGGGACGATCACATCTAGCATTATCTGTCAGTCAAAGTAAGCCATAAATAGTAAACTGAAAAAAAAAAAAAAAGAGAGAACGAAATAAAATAAAAAGTACATATATATATTCAAAATATCAATTAAATAAAAAAATCAAGAAACAAGATTTTCAGAAATCACAGAAACCCTCCCTCCACAGACCCTACCCCGCCCCGCACCACCCCCACCCCTCCCACCCCCCCCACCCCTCACTCCAGCCCATCCCCCTTCCCCTCGAGAGCCCCAACCCCCGCCATCCCCCCTTCCCCTTGAGAGTCCTAAACTGGCAGCGGGTCGTCCCATAACCATACGTAGGAGCTAATAAACAGACTTGCCGGGGACGACCACGAGTCGTTACGCTTAAGAGGTTAAAACACGGGGGTGATGGGTGGCCTCTGGGGGAGTCCGAGTGAGGGGACGAGCTTGAGACTGCCGGATACCCTGGGGGTCTTTCTGATGAGGGAGAGGGAAAGGGGAAAGAGAGAGAGAGGGGGGGTAAAGAGGAGGAGAAAGGGATGCAAAGAAAAGGGGAAAGGTGGAGAGAGGGAAGGTAAAGGGGAGGATGAAGGGTTGCAAAGAAAAGGAGGAAAGGGAAGAAGAGAGAGAGGGGGAAGGGGAAGAGAGAGGAGGAAGGGTTGCAAAAGAAAGGGGGAAAGGGGAAAAAGGGGAGGAGGGGGTTGCAAAGAGAAAGGGAAAGGGGAGGAGAGAGAGAGGGAAAAGAGAGGAAGAAGAGTGTGAAAGAGAGGGGGTAAGGGGAAAAGGAGATAGGGGAGGAGGAAGGGTATGAAAGAAAGGGAGAAAAGAGAGAAAGGGGGGAAGTGGAGGAGCAAGAGTAGCAAAGGGGGACGGAGAAAAGGAGAGGGGGGGAAGAGAAGGGACGAGAATAGACAGGAAGAAAAGAGTGGAGAGGGGTGGAAAGGGGAAAAGAGAGCTGAAACGAAAGGGAGGAAAGAGGAAAGGAGAAGGAGAAGGTGAAGGTAATGAGGGAGGGCGGAGGAGAGTGAAAGGAAAGAGGTAAGACTGAAGAGAGAGAAAGAAAAAAGAGAAATGGGAAAGAAGAAGAAAAGAAGCTGAGAGAACCGAGAGTAAAGAAGGGAAGAACGAAAAGAGACAAGAGAAATCAGGAGGTTAATGAGCCGGTATAGAAAGCGAGGAATAGTGAAAGCGAAGACAAAAGGCAGAGTAAGAGAGAAGAGAAGAAGAAAAAGAACAGAATGAACAACAGGAAAAGCATAGGACCACGGTAGAAAATCAGAGGGCCGGACCAGATGGCTCTAAGCCGGGGTTAGATAAAGTTGGCACCGTCGCCGGGCCGCAGAGTGCCACACAGTGCCAACACGACATTGTTCTGCGATAAAAGCGTCACATTACTCCAAAGCGACGCCGAGCACGGGGATAAAATTCAATAAATGGTGTCCAGGTGGAAGAGGCGAGAGAAAGAGAAACGGAATAGGGGAGGCAAGGGAGCTGGAAAACTATGGTCTGGTCAGCGCTGGAGAATAAAGGGGAATTGGAGAAACTGGATGAAGAGAGAAATAAGACGAGTGGACAAAAGAATGCCCGGGAAGATGATGAAAGGAGATGAAGACGTGTAGATGAGAAAGACAACAACAGCAAATAAATAATATATGAATAAAGAAAATTATAAAAAGACCAACAAGTACATAAGCACAAACGCATATACGATAATAAGTAGATAAAGAAATAGGTAAACGAATAGAAGGAGAAACAGACGTCAAAAGAAAGCCTTGCTGTGGGTTGCGACGTAATTCCAAAATAGAAAAGCAAGAAAAGAAAATAGAAAGAAAGAACAGATGGTAAAGTTTAGACAGAAAAAGGAGGAAAGAAGGAAAGGAGGAGAGAGAGAGAGGAGGGTGACGAGAAAGGGTAAAAGGAGTGAGGAAGTAATTCGTGTTTAAGTAGGGAAAATGGGAGAGGAAATAGAAGAGGGCAAGAGAGAAGGGAAGAAGGGAAACGAAAAAGCAGAGGGCAAGGGATATCGGGATATTTCGAGGAAAAGATGGAACAGGAAGGAAAAAAAGGGGGCGGAAAATGCAAGGAAACTATACATGTATAAGCACTCCTTGATGAAAATACTCATTGGCAACTTCTGAGCTAAGCCCCGCCCCATCAGCTTTATTCACAGTGGATATCAAACTTTAGCTTTATTTTTATTTATTTTTTTCCATATTACTGAACAATTTTCAAAGAAAATATACTGAAAAGCGGTTACCATAATATATCACACAAATTGTTGGGGTAAAAAAAGAGAATATAAAATGCTAGATATAGCTAGTTACATAACTATTTGTATAATTTACTCGCTATTGTTATAATGATCAGAAGTGAAACCAAAATGTTCTTCTTTTATTAACGATAACGAAGAGTTCCTTACCATTAACAGCCGTGAGAATACTCTAGGGAAAAATTCAATTTCAATTTTGAATTTAACAGGCTAAATGAAGGTGGACCTACCTAGTTCTACTTTCCTTTGAAAAAAAAAAAAAAGAAAACTGGAATACTTCGCTGTAGGAGCAACACGCGCTTAGGCCGAGGAATAGGGTGAAAAGGAAGGGGAAGGAGGACAGAGGGAGAGGGAAAGGAAGAGACGGAAAAGGAAATTGGGATAATGCGCGTGTAACCAAGGGAAAGAAGGGAAATGGGTAAGGTTAAGAGGAAGAGGAGGAAAAGGGCAAAGGATATAACGCTAATTCGCCCGTAACCAAGGATATAAAGGGGGGAAAAGGGGGGGGAGGAGAAAGGGGAGAAAGAGACCCTCGGAGGAGACAATTAAGGGACTCATCACAGGCAATTCCCTCCCCTTATAAGAATAGCATTACAGCCAATTAGATGG
>NW_020872958.1:834787-839787 GCF_003789085.1 Penaeus vannamei | reverse complement strand
GGAAGGGAGTGGAAGAGGGAAGAGGGGAGGGGAGGGAAGTGGGGGTGGGGGAAGAGGGAAGGGGGATAGTGGGAGGAATGGGGGAAGAGGGAGGTAGTGGGGGAAGGAAAAGGGGGGTAGGGGGGAGGGGTATGGGGGAGAAGGAGGAGGGAAGAGGGAAGGGGGCTAATGGGGGATGGGGGAAGAGGATAGTGGGGGAGAAGGCGAGGTTGGGGAGAGGGCGGGGAGGTGTTCTTAATAAAGTTTATTGAGCGATTTTTTGTTCTCTTTCCATTCGTATCTCAGGCAAAAGTTGTGATTTATCTGACAATGATTTTGCCGCGGTTTGTTTCCTCTTCTCCATCAACAACAACACGTCGCGACACGTTTCAAAATAGACAAATAGATAAATAAACAAACGATAACCATAACGCTTAAAATGATTAAAAAACCCAACATTGACGCTATAACAACACCAACTCCCACACATTCACGCTTCCACTCCCACGCGAACTCCACTTCCTTTAAACATAATAATCAGGGAATTTACTCAACAAAATTAGAAATATGCTGTCGTGCTGCTAATTGACAATGACTAGATATTTTCTGCGATGAATTGGAAATGAGGTCGACGCAGAACATTAGCAATGACACTCAGGGGAAATGACGCCTTCCGGTGTTTTATCATTGGTGCGAAAGTGGAATGCTCCGACGCTGCATCGTATACATTAATGAGAGATTTAATCCGGTTTTGAGAGGGGGGTTGAGGGAGAGGTTGAGAGAAAGAGGGGGGGGGTGAGGGGGAGAATAGAAATGGAGAGGCGGAAGAAGAGAGAAAACGGAAGGGGAGATGTAGAGTGGTGAGCGAGAGACAGAGAGGGAGAGAGAGAGGAGAGAGAGAGAGAGAGAGAGAGAGAGAGAGAGAGAGAGAGAGAGAGGAGAGAGAGAGAGAGAGAGAGAGAGAAGAGAGAGAAGAGAGATAGGAGAGAGAGAGAGAAGAGAGAGAGAGAGAGAGAGGAGACAGAGAGACAGAGAGAGAGAGAGAGAGAGATGGTGGGGTGGAAGACAGAGAGAGAGAAGAGAGAGAAGACAGAGAAGACAGAAGAGAGAGAGAGAGAGAGAGAGAGAGAAGACAGACAGAAAAAAGAAACAGAGAGAGAGAAAGAGAGAGGATATGATGATAGGGTGGAAAGGACAGAGAGAGAGAGAAAGACAGAAAGACAGACAGACACAGAGAGCTAGCAGAAAATAGCTCAGATGGACAAGTCAGCAACACCAGAAGACCTTTCTTATCCACCGACCGCGATAATGACGTCACAACCGAAGCCTATCCCTTGAAAACGGGAAAGCCACACGCGCCATCACCGCCACATCCACGTCACTCACCACCAATTATTCCGAGACAAGCAGAGAGAGAGAGAGAGAGGGAGAGAGAGAGAGAGAGAGAGAGAGAGAGAGAGAGAGAGAGAGAGAGAGAGAGAGAGAGAGAGAGAGAGAGAGAGAGAGAGGAGAGAGAGAGAGAGAGAGAGAGAGAGAAGAGAGAGAGAGAGAGAGAGAGAGAGAGAGAGAGAGAGAGAGAGAGAGAGAGAGAGAGAGAGAGAGAGAGAGAGAGAGAGAGAAGAGACAGACAGATAGACAAGACACACACACACACACATAGAGAGAGATAGAGAGAGAGAGAGAGGGAGGAGAGAGAGAGAGAGAGAGAGAGAGAGAGAGAGAGAGAGAGAGAGAGGAGAGAGAGAGAGAGAGAGAGAGAGAGAGAGGAGAGAGAGAGAGAGAGAGAGAGAGAGAGAGAGAGAGAGAGAGAGAGAGAGAGAGAGAGAAGAGAGAGAGAGAGAGAGAGAGAGAGAGAGAGAGAGAGAAGACAGAGAGAGAGAGAATAGAGAGAGAAAGAAAGAGAGAGAGAGAAGAAGACATAGAGAAGAAAGAAAGAGAGAGAGAGAGAGAGAGACAGAAGACAAACAAAGAGAGAGAGAAGACAGACATAGAGAGAGAAAGAGAGAGACGTCGCAAGAACAGCGTTGCCAACTACCTGCCACACAAGGGTTAATGAAACTGTCCTCACTGGCCCTTTTCATCTCCCGTGCAGGAACAATGGGTCTCTCGCTCACGACTCCGTTCTGGCAACACTGGCGGCCGATAAACAAACAGGTGCCAACCGGTCAGATGGACTGGGTATTGCTAGAGCAGACACGCTGTTCCCGGCTTTGAAAAACAAATTAATTCTGGGAATGCGGTTAGAATCATTCATTTGTTGGATGCCAGCGGAATAGGCCCGACATGAAAAGGCATTGTTCATAGATAGAATTTTAATGGACGCCAGGAAATGGGAGCCAGAAACAGACGCGCGTGTATGGATGAGTTTGATAGATAGATAGATACATGAATATACATATATGAATATAGCACACGCAAAGATATACACTGATACATGTATAGACAGATATACATACATGCATGCAGTCACATAAACATATACATACAGTATATCTATCTATCTATCAGTCTATCCATTTATCTACCCATCTATCCATCTATATATTTATTTATAGAGAAGGATGAATACCGTATATATTGAAAAGGAGAGAGCGAAAGAGCACCATAAAGTCATGTCAAGTGTAAAATCTGATTTTTCTCAACAGCAGAGACATACAGACACGAATAAACATCACAGGCACTATTGTTTAAACATTTACGGCTCTGATTATGTAAACAGGGGACGTTGCTTTTTAATGGCGAATTTAAAAACAAACAATGCAGTACGCTTAATTCGACAGCCTGTGTCTATGGCACAGTGCCTCTCTCTCGGGGCGTCGATGTCCGTCGCTTGGCACTGTCGGTTCGAAGTTGGGGCGCGAGGGAGATAAACCTTTCTATAAATCTATTGTTCTCTCAATATTTGCATATGTATTTCTGCTGTGTTGTTGGCGTGTGTGCGGATATGTGTGTGTATCGTATTGTTGTACACGTGTGTGTGTGTGTGCGTGTGTGCAAATGAACGTTCTTGTCTGTAGCGTTGATACACGTTTGTGTGCGTTTGCAATTCTTCCGCGCGCGTGTGTAAGCTTATGACTGTATAGTAGTTCTCTCTGTATGTGTACATGGGTCCTCAACGGAAACAGCGTTTATGTGTAGCTATGAATATATTCATGTGCGTATACATGTTCCTTTGTGCAAACGTACATGCTGACTCGCGAACCATATATACACGAATACATTTAAGTACACATCAAGGCAAATGAATGAATAAGTTCCCACGTGTCTGGCAGAGATATTCATCCTTTTCCCCGACAAAACAAGCGCTGTCACTCGCAGACATAAGAACCTGCGAGAGAAATGAAGAAAAGTGTTGTCCTTTTTCCATCAGTCGGAGGACGCAAAATTTCTTAATAGGAAAGAGATCCTCATTAGGCCTTTCACTCACACGAGACTGTCAGCAACTTATAGGACTTCGCTTCTTCCCTCTGACGACGGTGGCTGTGGCGGGGGGAGGGGGAGAGGGGGGGGGAGGGGTTGGTGAAGAGGTGGGGTTGGGGAGGAAGAACGGGGTTGGAGAGGAAGCGTTGGGTGGAGTTAGAGGAAGGTGAAGAAGAGGGTATGTGGAGAGGGCTGTTGGGGGTGGTTGGGGGTTGGGGCGGTGGTGAGGTCTGAAGGTGTTTGGAGGAGGAGGGTGAGGTGGAAGTAAAATGGGTGAGGGGATTGTAAGAACGGTGGAAGTTAACGAAGTTGAGGAGATCAAGATAGAAGAGAAGGAAGAAATGGAAGAGAAGATCAAAGATAACGAGGAGTAAATATAGGAGGAGGAAGAAGAAAAAAAGGAGGAGGAAGAGACAAAGATGGCGCGTGGCTGGAGACGCAGTGTAACGGTCGCGCGGGAGATTTAAAAATTTCGGCTGATGAGTCCCGGGCCGTTGCTAGGATGCCGGTTAACCTCTTTCGATTATTTATGACCCTTTAGAAGGGAGAAATATAAAGAAGGGAATCGATTTGATGAAAAAAGAAAGATATGTCTGCAATAAACTATAGAAACACGAATGAAATGAATACTGGAATAAGATACTTAAATTAACTACCGGTACATCACTGGCACTTCGCTCTTGAAGACAACACCAACGCCAGACCTCTTTCTGTCCCTCCTTCTCTCCCTCATTTCTTTCTTCCTTCCCCCTTCCTACGACCGATCCCCCCCAACCACCCCACCAACCCTCACCCCACTCCCCCTTATCCCATCTCGTCAGTCTGACCCATAGACCATGAAATTGCGCGGGTGTGCCAACCTATTTTGGTGCCAGGGACTCAGAGTGCCAAGGTCCGGTAGGGAGGAAGGGAGGGAGAGAGAGAAGGAGGGAGAGGAAGGTAGTTATAGGGGATAAGGGCGAAGAAGAAAAAGAAAGAAAGAGGAAGGGAGCGATAGAGAAGGGAGAGAAAGGATATTTCTCACAGGAGGAAGAAGAAAGGAAGGAACGTATATTCGAGCGAGAGAGAGAAGGAAAGAGGAAAGAGAGAAGGGGGGAGGAGAAAAGGAGAGAGAGAGACCGTCTAATAGACAGGTGTGACAGAGAACACAATCTCGCGGCTGTGATGAGTTTGTCCTCGCATGTCGCAGGTTTGTGCAGGCAGGTGAATCCACGGAGAATATTAAGGTTAATCCCACCATTATACAGGTGACAGGTAATGTTTGCCGGTCTCAAGGCGTGAGGGCGGCGCGCGTTCGAACGACAGGTGACATATATTAACTCTTAAAACGTGAAAAATAATCCAATTTTGTCTCTTGTAATGATGTTTAGTTCACTCTGATGTCGGGGGGGCTTCGTCAGCTGTTATAGCAAAGTCGCCATTAATGTTGTTGTATAAATTGTCTTCTTATTTTTATCTTTATCATTATTATTATTATCATTAACCGTCGTAGCAATTTGCTGGTTATTATTACTAATGGTACCGTCATTTGCTGTTCGTATTTCATTATCTTTAGCTACAACAATCATCAATTTTATTATTACATTTAAAGCATATGACTA
>NW_020872958.1:824787-827287 GCF_003789085.1 Penaeus vannamei | reverse complement strand
TATATTATATATATATATATATATATATATATATATATATATATGATAATTGAATATATATATATATATTATATATCTCCACGCACACACGCACGTATATATGTATGTGTGTGTATGTATATATATATATATATATATATATATATATATATATATATATATATATATATATATATATATATATATATATATATACCGGGAAGGACATGTGGTCATACACATAGACTCTAGATCAGCCATTGACATTCTACAGCACAGCATGCCCAACGACAGCATCTACCTCCTTACCATAGCACAGAGGATCCTTGATGAGGGCAGAAGAATAATCATAAACTGGGTACCAAGCCACGTAGGATTCCAAGAGAATGAGCCTGCTGACGGGCTAGCCGAAAAGGGCAGTGGCATTCCTCTTACTCGTCAAAGAATATTGAGCCACAAGTCTAACGCTGCGGCGCTTACCATTCTCCGAAGAAAATACCACAAATTCGCCCTCAGCCAGATGGTATTCAAACTCCACAGACTATGAGCCACTGGCACTTCCTCAAAAAAAAAAAAAAAAAAAAAAAAAAAAAAACAGAGGTGCTGGTCATACTGCACAGAGAAGATTAGCTTACCCATGCGCTTAGCAAATTATTGATGCCATTCACGTGCCGACAGATAATGTAAGCATTGCGGCGAGCCGAACGCCACCCTGCTCATGACAGAGACAAGCCCCCTCCCCCACCACAGCCACCGGGATAGTAACAGGATTATGCCACATGTTTACGCCGTGGAAACTGGAGCGCCTGCTGGCACTCCAGCCTCTATGCTAAGTATTCTGTTTGAGCCAAAAACAAATGAGACAGCTAGAAATAGCTGACACAGTCTTCACAAATCTAACCGAACTAAGGCTGTATTTTTTATTTATCATGACTATAGACAGTTTTATGCAAATGAAAAGTATTTAAAGCAATGTTGAAACATTTTCCCATTTTCAAAAACGTTAAAATACGTGAAACCGTCATAGCCAGGGCTGGCCGCTTTTCCTTAGCAGCATTTCTGCCGTTTTCTAAACATTGGATGACAAAGAAAACGGATATAAATAATAAAACTGAAGTATACACTATATTAGATTACAGTTACAGTGCGTAGGTGCAGAGTCTGGTGATTATAGGATTCCCTGCATTACTTTCTTCTTAATTGCACTGCATAAAACGATATACAATAGATACATTATTAAGCAATAATGTAAATATAATATGCACCCGCATCTCTACAGAAAATGTATTAGATGTATAACAAGAAAATGCTACATTGAACCTGTAAACTTGATTTATCTAAAATGAATACGACTATTCATAGTGGAAGTGTTGCAGGGTTGAAGCTTTCAACACTCTATGGGACTGTGGCTCTGTTTTTGGTGATGTCCAGCTCGAAGATCCAGTTGAAGTGATTTTGGATCAAATTTCCGCTGTGATGACATTTTCTCGAAAGAGATGCGGGTGCATTTTATGTTGCTGAGTGTTGTCATGTTACTGGCTTAATGCATCTATTGTATATTGTTTTATGCAGGAAATCCTATAACCAAGACTCTGGCCCTAGGCACTTGTCATCAAACTCCGAGCACGACCAGCAGTGAGACCGTGAGAGCTCGGGCAACCCTTTCAGACCCCCTTAAGAAGAAGTAAATAGTAGATGAAATTTTCATCTAAATGTTGTATTGAACTATTGTTGTTTATCTAATTAAAGGAAGAGTTAACGGTAATCTAGTATCCATCCGTGTATGATAATGTCTGGTTCGATATTTTTATTTAAATTCGTTTTCTTTCTCATCCAAAGTCTAAAAAACGGCAGAGATGCAGGTACGGAGAAGCGGCCAGCCCTGGCGTCCACTCTACAGTCAAATCAATTTTATTCATAATTTCTTCTGTTTACCCCTGAGCTACTGAGCAAAATATCCATAATATTCAAATCCCATTATGTAATTCACACAAGGCTCTCACTTTCAAGGTAAATTACCTTAGTTTGAGGTAATTCAAGTACTTTTAAGGTAATGTTTAAGGTAATGCGATTTTTAAGATAATTCTAACGTAATTCTGACATAAAAGCCACAATAATATTTATGATAATATTTATGGCTCTCAAAAAAAGCTCGGTAATGGCCAGTATCCTCTGCACCGCAAATGTATTTTTACGTACACGACAAATTCAGGTTAAGTTGCCGATGTGTACAATTTTCGTCTGCTATTCGAACTTTGCGCCTGATCGGAATCATGTCTTTTATGGATAATGTCGAAAATAAAATGCCATTACCGGTTTGATTCTATTTCTTTATATATCTATTTCTATATCATATCACCATGAACTTGTGTAATACGTATATTTCAGCCAATTAATAGAAATCAGACTTCCCAATCCACAGCAATCCCTAAGCATTTATCAACCTTCCAATATGTTAGTATTGTTCGTATGCTGAGTGATGTAGGCAATTTTATTATTTTGTTTTCGTTATGAAATACAC
>NW_020872958.1:804787-819787 GCF_003789085.1 Penaeus vannamei | reverse complement strand
TGAGTGACAGGCGTCGAGACAGGGCGGCTGTCTGAGGAGGGAGCTGCTCGTTCTTGGGGGATGCGGGCCGTCTGGGAAGAGCCCCTGGAGAGGGTTGCAGGCTGGCGTCGAGGGGCACCCGGGATGGAGGGGTATGGGGCTTGCAATGGCAGACCCGTGTCCCCCGCTCCCGCCCCCCGCGCTTGCTCACGTGCTCCCCGGCATCGCCCAGGAACTCACTCTTGAGGTATATCTATATATATATGTGCACAAGCTTATCATCATTGGCATCCAGTGCTCACGTTTCTCTCTTTGATATCTTAAAAAAAAAACTTAGGATTCGCTTGGTCGCGTGGCATCGATAAAAAAAAGATGAAAAAGGTCCTGGTGGCACTGTTGACCCCTGACCTCCTGCCCTGCACTCCCCCGAGGTGCGTCCTTGTCCCCGCTCCCACAGCCAGGAGAGCTACCACCTCCCACACAAGGACGTATATGCTATGATCTGTTATTCTGCGGCTCTGTCAAATAATTCCGTCTATGTTTGGCTATGTTGATCATCTATGGTTGGCTATGTTAAACAATCTACGGTTGGCCGCCACGTAGCGAGCCCGCCGGCCGCTCAGCGACCAGCGCTCGTTCAGGTGGTGTAGATAGAGATAAGAAACACTGGTCATGATTATTGCACACGGATTACCTCTCTCACGAAGATTCACTGTATAGTGTCAGGGGTAACATACAGAGGGAGCCAGCGGTGGTCTGCTCGATCCTGACTCCGTTTTCTGTTTTTCTTTTCAAATTTTCTCTTTTTCTTTTTTTTTATCTTCTTTTCCTTTCTGTTGAGTTACTGCGAATGAAGATTATAGGTGTCCGAATCAGCTGTTTCCAGAACAGTGAGAAAATATTAAATACACAGACTTGGGGGAGTCCAACGCTAAAACGAATGAAAGAAAAATAAAAGAAAGGAAGGATAAACGGGTGGAAGGATGAAAGGAAGAATTCTTGAACAACAGATAGATGAAAGAGCGATATTTTGATTCAATTTCGTGTTTCCTCCCAAACTTACAATCGTTTCTGTCATTACCTTTCCTTAATTAATGCAACGAAGCAGAAAATAAGGTCAAAACGCCACATTTATCATTGTTAACATTAAAAAGAAGTAATTCTATCACGTACAATTATAAAATTGAATTAATTATCTAAAACAACCCATTTTCTCGTTTATAAAAATCATTACGTAATGAATAATAGAAAATGTAATAACTAATAAAAGAAGACACCAAAGAGGGGAGTGAAGAGGGAGGAGAAGATGAAAGGGGAAGAAGGACACAAATAATAGTTTTCTTTTGTCGTCTTCTTTTCCTTCCATTTTTCACAAATATTTTATAAAAAGAATTGACGATGGGACGATAAAAATAATGATAAATATTAGGTACTAAAATTAACAATATCATCAGCAATGACGACGATGATTATAATAATAACGATGATGGAAATAATATCAATGTTCACGATAATGACAATCATAATAACATTGACAATAATAACAACAATAGTAGCGATTATAAAAAAAACAACGATAATAATAATAATAATGACAGGAATAATAACAAAAATAATAACAATTACATTTTTCTCTTATCCACATAAACACCTCTATGACAAATCATCTTATAATAGTTCATTTTTACACCATGCAGAACATTGCAACACTCCTGCAAACGCTGCATCCGTGTTTTATGCAAGACGTTTCAGAGAGAGATGGCAGTCTAGCTCAGCCCTTATCACAGACATCCAGGTTTCTGCAACAAATTCAACAACGCTGCCGGCTAATGGAAATAAAATCGACAAGTGTGTTGTGTGTGTGTGTGTGTGTGTGTGTGTGTGTGTTGTGTGGTGTGTGTGTGTGTGTGTGTGTGTGTGTGTGTGTGTGTGTGTGTGTGTGTGTGTGTGTGTGTGTAATGATATATTAGCTAAAAACTGGAAATCAATTATCACTTTATAACATACAATCGAGTGTGATAGTAAAAAAACATTGTAACACTAGTAGTTAGTAATAAAAAAGGTAATAAATAGCAGCGATGATGGTAGAGATAATGATAAAGACAATAACCGCAATATTATATTATTTACGATAAAATTAATGAAACAATGATCGCAGCAATAATGAAAATAGAATTGATGGTCTATCGTTCATCATCATTGTTTACTATCACCATTATAATTGTCATCACCATTATTACCATGATTATCTTTATCTCCAGCATCATCACCAATATCTCCAGCATCACCTTTCATCACCATCATCATCATCATCTTGGTCATTACTATGGAAATCATATCAACATTATGACTACGATAATTATTGCCATAAATACCTCAGTTACTCTAGTTGTCATTATTCACATTCTTAATAATAATAATAATAATAATGATAATAATACAGCTGTTATTACCAATTGGCTATAACTTCACACAATCATTCTAACAAAAGTAAACAAATCCAATAACAGAAGGATAGAGGTGAAAGAAAAAGGAAAAAAGGGAAAAGAAAAACTTGATAATCAACATGGCACAAAACAAAGACTAAAAACACTAAGACAAAACCAATGACTCTAGGGGTCACTTCAACGAGGTCACTGCACGTGGTTCCGTGACCTCAAATATCCCCGTATTGACCTTTCTCTTCCATGGACATGTCTGCGACACGTTCGAAAACATTAATATAAAAAAAAATCTTAAACAATTATTCAACTATACAAATACTGATTACAAAGAAGTTCGTCTCTTGATTTTTTTTTCCTGAAGAGCGTCTGTTTCTCTTTCTCTCTCTCTCTCTGTCTCTTCTGGCAGGGGCGGACGCGGAGAAGGAGGGGGCCGGGGGTGGGGGGGTAGACGGGGTTTATGAAGGGGGTAAGGGTGGGTATAAGAGGAGGGACTAGGGAGAAGGAATAGCAGGGGAAACACCTTAAAATGTACATATATGTACATGAACACACGCACGCACATGCGCGCGCACACGCGAACGCGCACACGCCCACGCCCACGCCCACGCACGCACACGCACACGCACACGCACACGCACGCACGCACGCACGCACGCACACACACACACACACACACACACACACACACACACACACACACACACACACACACACACACACACACACACACACACACACACACACACATATATATATATATATATATATATATATATATATATATATATATATATATATATATATATATATATATATATATATAGACACATATAGATATAGATATATGTGTGTATAGAGATAGAAGGGGGAGGGATAAAGACAAGAGGACCGTCCGCTGAAACAAAGCAACAAGAAAAAGCGATAGAGAGGGATTAAAAGGGGGAGGGGGGGCTTGAGCAGTTGGTCCCTCCCATTCCATCAGTGCCAAAGAGGGTCTGGCACTTGGCACCAGCCCCATTCTCTCCGGCACTCGATCCGCCCGGCCTGCCCCTGGATAGCCGCAGCCGGGTCAACTTAAAACCTATATATATATAACAATTTGCATATTTCAAACCCGACTCTCCGAGGCTGACACTTTCATCAAAGGAGAAACGTCATCTTCTCTTCAAGAAACCTGTGAGAATTTCGTTTGATTTTTTTTTTTCTTTTCCTTTTCATCTTCTTTACTCATTTATTTTCATCAATCTTCACTCATGACTCACACCAACTCCCTGGCGCAACCTGGATATTTTTTCTTTTTTTTTTTTAAATGGTATTCTAGATCGACACAGCCGGATCACTTGACGTCACAACCTCAGAACGCTACCACGTGACACTAAACGCAAGCGCGACGCCGCCAAAGTGCTTCTCTAAGTTCGAAAAGAAAAGCCACTTGCGACGAATGATCATATTCAATATTCAGTTTAGTTCCTCTTGTGATTTTTTTTTTTTTTTTTTGTTAACAAAATATATATAATACTCAGACATTCACCACTCTCTGGGCCCCCCACGTCTGGCTCAGCGGCCAAGGAGGGCTAAAATCAGGGTTTTTTTTTTATAAGAGAAGCAGGGAAGGGTTCGAGACATTATACGCTGCTACAGGTTGGGTGTCTAGAACATCTCCCAGACTATGTTGACTAACAATCAACTGCGCGACATTACAAGAACACGGGCTAGGCCTATGAGAACACGGGCTTTTTCCTAGGCCTATTACAACACTGGCTGGACCTAGGTTTACAGCTCTATCACACTTTTTTTATATTAACTTAACTCTGTTGGCTTTTTAATTATTATTGGGGCTATAAATGAAGGGCGCTCACTCAATCTCAACAATCTTCCTATTAAATAAACTCTTAAAAAGTACTAATCTATCGTCAGAAAATATAAAACAGATCAAACTATATACACGTGAATCATAATCATATAGAATTATGTAGCCTTTGTCGTCTACATGGTTTATATATAACTGACCGTATGCATGCCTTATGTAGTAAGCAGATTCAGCGTATGACATTCTCTCTCTCTCTCTCTCTCTCTTGCTTTCTTTCTCTCTCTCTCTCTTTCTCCGCTTTCGCTCAATTCAGTGTAGACAAACTCAGCACCTTTGTTAAAATATATATATGTATATATTTGCTCTTCTGTGGTATCTCCTGGGTATGGGCCCCAGAGTCGTCTCACAGATCACGTGACACGACAGACACAAGGGGCTAAATAGGTACGAAAGGTTGGGAGAAAGAGCGAGGGTAATAAACGGGGTAAGGAGGGAAAATGCGGAGAAGAAAAAAATATATAGGTTTAATGAGCAAATTGGGCATAATCATTCTTTTTTTCTTCTTCTTCTTTCTCTTTCTCCCTTTCTTTCTTTCCTCTCTCTCTCTCTCTCTCTCTTTCCCTTGACTTTCGCCTTTCATCCGTTTCCATTTCTTTACTTTGGTTGAGCATTTCAAAATAATGGGATATGGTATTGCCAAGTACGATTAAATGTTTAGCTTTCTCTCTTCTCTCTCTCTCTCTCTGTCTCTTTCACCACCATGCATACTGGCACTCATACAAACGCTAATACGAGGTCATGTTTCTAACTACCTGATGTGACGTATCTTGCAGACTCTCTGACGTCATCTTTACGTAGCGAGTGACGTCATTGTGTTGTGTTTGTGCGTTCTTTAGGCGTCTTCTCTCTCTCTCTCTCTCTTTCTCGTTCTTTTCCCTTTTCTTTCGTGTCGTACGTGTTGTTAATGTACGTCTACTTTCACATTTATCATTCTCCGAGCAGTTCAAGACAACGTGAATTGCAGAGAAAGATAATACATTCAAAAATACACTCATTTTTTTTTCTCTGACTCTCACTCCTACTTAGAGGTTTGACGTCACTAATCTGCAAGGTCTGACGTCATTTCTAGGACTGGTGTATTGCGTTTAAGATGTGAATATAACAAGTGAAAACCATGATGATTACAGTGTGGTTTTACGGGAGAACAAAAAAGACATCAAAATTGAATTAAAAATGATATAAAAAAAACATATAATGAGTTGAAAAGTAAGAGATAAAGGCTAGGAATAATTATAAAGTTATGACTCTAATCATGATCTTAATAATATCAATGATCACACTAATAATGATGATAATCATAACAATAATAATGCTATACTGATAATAGTAGTAGCAATAATAACAACAAAAATAATAATAATAATAATAATAATAATAATAATAATAAAATAATAATAATAATAATAATAATAAATAATAATAATAGTAATAGTAAACATTAATAATAATAATCATAGATAGCAACGATAAAAATAGGGACAATGATAACAAATGACTCAAAACCAGACAATAGCGCACCGATATCTAAAACACAACACACCAGCGGTATAAAGTACACTATACTAAAACAAACACACGTTCATCTACTGATGTGGTCCCTTATTTAATTGTTGGAGGGCCACCTTTGTATCTCCACCAGTCACCAACTGCCTGAAACCCGCTTCCCCCAACAGCCCTCCCTCACGCCCAACTTCCCCCCTTCCCCAACACCCTACGTTGAGGATGGGTGGGGTAGGGGGTGGAGGTAGGGGGAGGGCCGAAGAGGGGGGGAAAGGGGTTGTTACCTCTTCTTCTTATCTTCAGATTTTCTTGTATGTAAACCTGTTTTTCTTGCCTTGTTTATTCCCAGAAATGACCTTCTTCATCTGACTGGTTTCAGACCTACTCGACGATGGATGAAAAGTACCTCTTCATTTTTTCTTTTTCAAACGATCTTTCATTTTTAAAAAATCTATTCATCTTTTAAAAGTTTTCCGATGTTCTAGCCCAGGTGAAGGGGATCTCTGCCCGTATGCGTCTGTATGTCTGTATGTCTGTATGTCTGTATGTATGTGTATATGCGTATATGCATTATGCATATTTGTTTATTTATTGTACGGTATGGATAATATGTATATATGTATGTGGTATAGCATATATAAATGTATGCATTAAATAATAATATGCATGTATGTGTATAAATATATATGCGATGTATGTATAAATATATATGCATGTATGTGCTATAAATATATATGCATGTATGTGTGATAAAATATATATGCATGATATGTTAACTAATATATATATGCATGTATGTGTTAATACATATAATCACTGACTGTATGCTATGTTAAGTGTATAATATAAATGCAGATGCGTATGTGTATAAATATATATGCATGTATATGTGGATAAATTTATATACATGCATGTATGTGTACTAAATATGATATGCCTTGTATGTGTATAAATATTATATAGCATGTCATGTTTGTAATAAATATATATGCATGTATGTGTGTATAAATATATATATCATGTAATGTAATAAATATATGCATGTATGTGTAATATATATATATGGCATGTATGTGCTTTTATATATCATGTATGTGTAATAAAATATATGCCATGTATGTGTATAAATATATATGCATGTAGCTGTGTGTAATAACATTTATTATGCCGATGATGTGTATAAAAATATATCAACTATCTATTCTATATCCATTTGTGTATAATATATATATGCATGTATGTGTATAAATATATATGCATGTATGTGTATTAAGTATATATGCATGTATGTGTATAAATTATACATGTATGTATGTATAGAATATAAATGTGTATTATACGTGGTACATGCCAGTGTTACAATTAACGCATGTCTGAACGCACGCGTATGCGCCCCCTGAATTTCCCCTCCAACTGTGGCCTCTCCACGTGTATCATCTCCACAGCCTAGGTCATCACCGACGCCTTTGGGAGGATCTACGCAGCCCCGAGTACCTGGCACCGCTGCCCAATGACCCGGCTCTCTCACAACCCACGCCCATAATAAAACCAACTCCCAGAGCAAACTAGCAATGAAGCCACGCCCATCTCCTATTTTTTGTTTCCCAATGTACTTCAAGAATGAATAAATGAATCATGAACCCATGAATACTGAAAACCCCGCCTGTCACCTCTCTCAGTCGTCTCGCTCTCTCTCTCTCTCTCATCTCTCCTCTTCTCCCTCTCTTCTCTTCTCTACTCTCTTCTCTCTCTCCAATCGCGTCTTCAATCCTTCCCTGCACTCGCTCTTCTCGCCATTTCTCTCTCCTAACGAGCCGGGAAACCTCGCCTGCGCTCTGGTCTGGTCGACGCGTCGCCATGCCTACAGGTACTGACGGGCAGATAGTGTCTTCCGCCTTACTGAGGTGAGCTTCTATGAAGTATAAACGGGTAATTCTTGGGTTCTTTGAACGCAGGCTGAGAAAAGGAAAGAACAATCATAACCGATGCGTGTAGAAACAGAATAGAACTGAATGGGGAAAATCCTATTCTTTTTTTTTTTGCGCATCTCTAAACCCTGGTCCTGATAGAGGGTTTCGGATTATGGGTAAAGTAAGAGTCTTAATTTAGATTTTCGGGGAAATCACATGCAAATTCGCCTGATCTTGATGAGTAATATTACTGAGTAGATCACAAACTAAAACACTGCATGAGGACGCGTATATAGGTAAATATACACTCCACTCTTGCTCCCTCTCTCGGAAGGTTAAGAAACAGTCCAGTGCTTTCTTAAAATAATGAGGAAAATAATAATGAAAAAACATCCTCGGTTTCAACAGAACAATTAACACACACCCTCTTTTACTGATCATCGGACAC
Organism: Penaeus vannamei; assembly: GCF_003789085.1. Lineage (NCBI taxonomy): Eukaryota > Metazoa > Arthropoda > Malacostraca > Decapoda > Penaeidae > Penaeus > Penaeus vannamei. The sequence goes on along the minus strand of NW_020872958.1, from coordinate 811,636 downwards.
ATTTTTGACATCCCTCTCGAAACCCTGTAAAACAATCGCCAAGAGAAGGGGATCCTTGGGTCACCGAGAGGCGGGTCTTGCACCGCGCTCTCTCCCTCGACATCTACCACAATCACTAACTACCATCCCACTCGCTACGACCCGAGACCTGGCCACGGCGACCGACACTTACACCGACGTGAGTCTACACTGAAGAGTCTCTCTGGAGGCCCCACGCGGAGGTGAGGCCTTCGGGGGCTTGCTCGTGGCCAAGCGCCGGGTGGTGGACCATGAAGCCTGGGTCAAGATCGCAAAAAAAAGGTACAAAAAGGGAAAAGAAAAGTTCACACACAACGCCACAATGAGTCGCTGCCGCACGCTCGCTGAGAGGCGGGAGGCCTCCGAAGGCCCGAAGCCCGGCCCGCGGAAGCCCTCCGGCATCGGACGCAGCCCCCGCGCGACGTGGATGCTCCTTGCGGACGCGGCCGCGCTACATGTTTGATAAAAAGCATTATCTTTGGTACATCATGACACCGAAACATCATCGGGACATTGTTTAGTCTGTTTAAAGTTTATTACATGTCAACTTCTACTGCAGTTTGCAGACGAGAACACTGCTAAGGATACACTGTACATCCACACTAACCGACGGACACTGTACACCATGACATGTACACTACTCAACTACTATCACTCTACACTCTTAATACACATTACTGATGAGCAGGAATCACTTGATGGTGTGTTTTTTGAGGGGGAACTTCCCCGTTTCACTATTATCATTTATTCGTTTCTTCCTTTACACATAAAATTAACACTTGCGTTGCCTGGACAATCTCATTTTTCCATGTGATTCCAACACAGCCTTTATCACGGAGCTTGTGAAGATCGTCCTGCTTCAGAACCACGCATAAAGCTTCCTTTTTTTCTATCACACAGCACACACACATCAAGGTCATCGTAACAGCACTAGCCCACGTGACATCAACAATGACGTCATGACGGCAATCGCCAATGAGAGCGGGGAGCTTCCCAAGGGGGCGGGGCTTCCGTTGGTGGGTGAGACGTCGTGGCATCCGCCTGGGGGAGAGAAGGGCGGGGTTAGGGGCGGGCTAGACGGCACGGCATGACAGGGTGAAAGGAAATGTAACTAAATGATCTATATACAGGCAACGCTGTAAATGCATTCATAAGTACATAAATATATAAGTAACTACATACATAGAATACGTATATATCTGTATATATATATTATATATATATATATATTATATATATTATATATTATAATTGTTGTGTGTGTGTGTGTGTGTGTTGTGTGTGTGTGTGTGTGTGTGTGTGTGTTGTTGTGTGTTGTGTGTGTGTGTGTGTTGGTGTGTGTGTGTGTGTGTGTGTGTGTGTGTGCATGTGGCATGTGCGTGTGCATTAGGCCAGGGGCCCCGAGGCGCCGGACCCCGAAGCCGCCCCCGAAGGCCAGGCAGAGGCTCCAAGGACACTGACGCAAAGTTCATTAACTGATTTCTTTGCATCAAACACGGAACATGGAAATTATATCAGAGGAAAGGAGGACGAAGAAGAGAGTACAAAGGGCGAATGGAGTGGAAAGGAAAACATAAAGGAGATGTACGAATCGTTGAATAAAGAAGAGTAAGAAAGAAGGAAAGAAAGAAAAAAGAATAATCTTTACTTAACGGGAAGGAAGAAAAAAAATCACCATCATAAGAAAAAAGAAAGAAAGAGAGAGAAAGAAAGATGAAGAAGAGAAAGACACAAAATAAATAAATAAAGAAAAAACATTAAAAGAAAGACACACAAGATGAATTAGACAAATAGATTCCACAAAATATGCAATGTGCTTCCTCCTGGCCTCCTGGTGGGGCTCCGGCAGGGACACTGACCGTCGTTTGTGGTGTTGAACGCGATGTGTCCGTGGAGGCCGGGCGTCAGGTCCCGGCTGCAGGAGTGGGTGGAGGAGGCGAGGGAGAGGACGCCCACGCCGTGATCTAGCACCAGACACAGCCGCCTCACGCCCTTGCTGCTCCGGGAGGTGGGCGTCACGACGACGTACTCGCGACCCGCCTCCGCCCACGACCCGTGGCAGGAATACACTGCGGGGAAGAAGAAGGCGTCAGCGCTGACCTCGGGCTCTGCGGGCGGGGCAGGGCGGAGGGAGAGGGAAGTGGGCGGGGAGGGAGGAGAGAGTGCACACGCACGCACGCACACACGCACGCACGCACGCACGCACACCCACCCACCCACCCACACACACACACAAGCACACACACACACACACACACACACTCACTCACTCACACACACAGCCACCCACACACACACTCACACACTCACACACACAGCCACCCACACACACACACACACACACACTCACTCACACACACACTGACATATACATATATACAATACAATTCTAATACAAAGAAGAGAAGAGGGAAACCATAGCAGTGTATTTATTGTTGCCTAATGTAATAAAAAGAGAAAAAAAATCGTTTGTCTTCTTTCATGACACGTATGACAATCCAAAGAATTTAATAAAAATAAATATATATACGCAAAGCAAGACACACACACACACAGCGACGCGAAGCCAAGATAGACAGACAGACTCACACACACACACAACACACACACACACACACACACACCACACACACACACACACACACACACACACACACACACACACACACACACACACACACCTTTCCCACCCCATCCCACCACCGTTCTCATAATCATTTTTTTTTTTTTTTTTTTTTTTTAGCCAGGGTTGAAGTTGATTACAAAGCTGGTACATGTATCCAGTGCATGATTCGGTGGCGCACCAGCTGTTTTATCCTTGGGAGGGCCACGGAACAAGGACGCTAAGTGCCTCGAGACTCAAGTGGCACTCGAAGCTGGCACTCCATTAACAGAGACGATGGCGACATTGGTAGATCTGGACAGCATTGCAGATTTTAGTTTGTCATATTTTTTATTCTTTTTTTTTCGCTATTTTCTTATATATCATTGGTTCTTCTATCCCCTTCTTATTTTCGTCAAGTTCAGCGCTTCCATTTTTAGCCGTTTTATCATTATCATCATCATCATCATCCTTATCACTATCTCTATCATTCGTTAACATACCATCCTAACAAATATCCAAATTTATCACCAACGTCATCATACTCTAACTCTATATCATAATGACCAACGCTTCAATATAATGGGAAATGCATGTTTTCAAATCCAAAACATTTCAGCTGGAAATGCGCATCCATAATGACATAATAATGATGGGAAAAAAAAATGGAAGCAAATGAGTCGACTTCTCTGTCCTCTGTGTCCGTGGGAAAACACGCAGCAGTTTCGAGTCACGTTGGGTCGCAAAATATTTGTTTTATATAACATGTTTTATACTGCCCCTTCCCCTCTCTCTCTTCTCTTCCCCCCTTCGTCCTTCTCCGATCTGCTGCTCCCTTCCCTCTCTCTCCTATCTCCTGCCCTCTTTCCTTTTTCCGATCTGCTGCTCTCTTCCCCCTCTCTCCTATCTCCTGCTCTCTTCCCCCTTCCTATCTCCTGTCCCTTTCCCTTCCTTCTATCTCCTGCTCCCTTCCCCTCCTCCTATCTCCTGCTCCCTTCCCCCTCTCTCCTATCTCCTGCCCCTTCCCCTCTTCCGATCTCCTGCTCCCTCCCTCTCTCTCCTATCTCCTGCCCCTTCCCCTCTCTCCTATTTCCTGCTCCCTTCCTCCTCTCTCCTATCTCCTGCCCCCTCCCCCTCTCTCCTATCTCCTGTCCCTTCCCCTCTTCCAATCTCCTGCTCCCTTCCCTCTCTCTCCTATCTCCTGCCCCTTTCCCTCCTTCTATCTCCTGCCTCTTCCCTTCCTCCTATCTCCTGCCCTATTCCCCTCCTTCTATCTCCTACCCCCTTCCCCTCCTTCCCTCGCCCCAGTAATAAATAGATTGACAAAATAATGCTTTTGACCGTTCCCAAACCCTTCCCATCCTTTCCTCCCACCCCCCCCTCCCCTCCCGATCTCCCACCATCACCTTCCCTCTCCGCCCCCTCCATCACCCTCCCCTCCCCCCCCCCATCCTTCCCCTACCATCACCCTCCTCCTCCTCCTACCAACCCCCCACCATCACCTTCCCCTTACCCCTCCCCCTCCTCCTCCTCCCCCTCCTCCTCCTCCCAACCCCCACATCAGCCTCCTCGTCCTCCTACCAACCCCCACCATCACCTTCCCCCTCCCCCTCCTCCTCCTACCAACCCCCCCATCACCTCCCCTCCCCCTCCCAACCCCCACCATCACCTTCCCTCTCCTCCTCCCTCCTCCTCCTCCTCCTCCCCCCTCCTCCTCAACCCCCCACCATCAGCCTCCCCCTCCCCCTCCCAACCCCCCACCATCACCCCCCCCTCCCCCTCCTCCTCCTCCTCCCAAACACCCCACCATCACCTTCCCCCTCCACCGCCCCCTTCCCCCCCCCACCTCCGCGACCCAGCTGCTCTCGCCAAACAACACAAGCTGCATCATAATCACGCAACACAACAGACGATGGAAAACAACCACGTCATCTCCGCAGCTGTGACATGAGTTCATTAGTGTGATGAAATGTATGGTTTTGCGTAATCAGGAGGGTGGGGGGAGGGGAGGGGGGAGGCAAGGACCTGGTCGTACTGGTTGCTTGCTTGGTTGTCGTGTTGTATGTTTGGTTATGTGTGTGTGTGTGTATGGTTGCGTGTGTGTTGTGTGTGTGTGTTATGTTGCGTTGTTTTTTTATGTGTGGTGGGTGTTGTGTGTTTTTGTTCTTCCTACATGTGTGTGTGTGTGTGTGTTGTGTGTGTTGTGTGTGTGTGTGTGTGTGTGTGTGTGTGTGTGTGTGTGTGTGTGTGTGTGTGTGTGTTGTGTGTGTGTGTGTGTGTGGTTGTGTGTGTGCTGTGTGGTGTGTTGTGTGTGGTTGTGTGTGTGTTGTGTGTGTGTGTTGTGTGTGTGGTGTGTGGTGTGTTTTGTGTGTGTGTGGTGTGGTTGTGTGTATGTGTGTGTTCGTGTGTGTGTGTGTGTGGTGTGCGTGTGCGTGTGTGTGGTGGCGAATGTGTGTGTGTTGTTGTGTGTGTTTGTGATGTCAGTGTGTGTGTGTGTGTGATGTGTCGTGTGTGTGTGTGTGTGGTGTGTGTGTGTGTGTGTGTGTGTGTGTGTGTGTGTGTGTGTGTGTGTGTGTGTGTGTGTGTGTGTGTGTGTGTGTGTGTGTGTGTGTGTGTGTGTGTGGTGTTCCTTGCTTCTTTGGCGGGTGTTATCAGACGAATAAACAAACTTTACCGATAAAAAAGTACGGTCAACACTACCCCTTTTCATCGCCCGAATTGCACGATGAATACCTGTATCCATTACGTCTGTACACCCAACCACACCTAGACACACCCAAACACACACACACACACACACACACACACACACACACACACACACACACACACACACACACACACACACACACACACACACACACACACCATACAGAAAATCTACGGTCATGTCCACCCACGTTTCACTACCTGTGCCAAGCGTCGAAAATCATGCTCATTCTTACACACAGATACACACATGCCCGCACTTATGCAGACATGATATAAGCTGTGAATTTCATAAGGGAATTAAAATACGATTGCAAATTTAAAAGGCAGTAGCCATAAAAGAAGAAAACGAAGAGGGAATTAAGAATAATGATGAAAGAACAATTAAAAATGAATGGAGACAGAGCCTGTCACACAAAAATATCTAAGGAATAATTAATCAAGCAGTAAAACAACTACATATATTAGAGAGAATGAAGAAAATTAAAACAAGTAGAAGAGAAAGATACTTTAAACGTAAGTAAATATAGAAGAAAAAGACAATTAGTCGATTAGAAAACAAATAAAACGACAGCGATTATAGAACGAGAAAATAAAAAATAACAACTAGAAAACCACGGAAACAGACGAGGAGACACAAGAAAAAAGACCGGCGAGACGGACGGGCGCGGCGCAGCGAGGGCGACCTTCCCGGTCGCACGTGGTCTGTATCTCGAGCGTGTCGAGGTTGGAGCAGCCGAAGCTGAGGGACTTGTAGGAGGCCTCGGCGCAGCGCGAGTTCTGGTCGCCCATGTTGAGGTCGGTGAGCGCCACGCCGCCGCCGTCGCCGCCGCCGCCGCCACCGCCCACGCCGCTCTCGCCGCTGGCCAGCGAGGTCGAGGCCGCCACGTTCAGGTTCTCCTTGTTGTCGCTGTCGCCGTTGTTGCCGCTCGTCACCTTGTAGCGGCCGGTGCTCGGGCACTCGATGGTGCCCGCGTTGCCGCCTGGGGGGGGGGGGGGGGTTATTTAAGGGGCGCTAAGTAGGTATGTGCGTGTGTGTGTGTGTGTTTATATACGTATGTGTATGTGTGTAATGATTACTACTAATATATATACATATAATATATATATATATATATATATATTATATATATATATATATATATATATATATATATATATATATATACATATATATATATATATATATATATATATATATATATATATATATATATATATATATATATATATATATCATATGTATATATATATATAATATATATATATATATATATATATATATATATATATATACACACACATACATAAATGGAATCCCACAGCATAATTGCTAAATAATGAGCTGGTCATCGGGTTTTCATCTGAACCCTAATGAACGGCGTCGCATTCACGAGAGTTGAACCAATACATTACGATAAAGTCAGAGTTCAGGGTCCATTGTGATCACCACATCTGCATATTTTAATTAGGCAAATATTTATCAAAACCCACTGATACTGTATCCACGGGCGCCGCCG
>NW_020872958.1:781670-784170 GCF_003789085.1 Penaeus vannamei | reverse complement strand
CACAGGCCTTAAATTTACCGTTAAATGGGGAAAAAAATGGCACCACTGCGCGCCGCGCAAAGACTAAGTCCAAATCGACCTTCTGTGGCAGAGTCGTTTGTTTATGTCTGCATTTTCTATAAACTCGTTTTCTATACGTGTCTAGTTTTCTGTATTTCCATTTTCTATACCCGCATTTTCTCTAAACGTCATGTTTTTCTTTGCACTACTTTCAACCAACGGGGAAGCATTACCAATTACTAATATTTTGATCCATTATTTAATACTATTTCTACTAACATTTCCTCTCTTCCTTTATGCTTATACATTTTAAGTATTGTTCTTTGTAATGTATATATTTTATGAATTATAATTTCGTTATCATAACGTAGATTTACTGTTAACAATGTAACAACGTTACTGCCTCTTTACCTTAATTGCCTCCCATGTCGGGGAAAAAAAAATGTTCATTACTTGAACACTTTCCGGTAAGCTCTTGACGTGTAAGGACCTAGCAGTTTTTGTGTGCGGTGTGACATGTGGTAAGTTATAGATATTTGTTTCAATGTTTGTTTTATATTTATAGTTGTTTTAAAGACAATTGAAAAAATAGTGTATCTTTTATCATAGTGGATAAATAGTGTTATTCAAACATTTTTTACGGTAGGTACTGACAATTCGTGGAAGAATATGCCGGTCCATGCCCTCATATCGGTAGCCCTTAAAGGCCCCAAATGCAACGACGGCTGACGATTTTATAATATATATTCATGTAGATGTGACAACCCCCCCCCCAAAAATGATAACAGAAAAGTTAGATGCAATTTCACTTCGCCGGGTACTTTGCCAAACACATATTAAAATTGTTGTATCCGGCGGAGAATAAAAAATTTCATTAGTTTCCTCCACACTGCATCTCGTCTGTAGAGTGATGGTATGAGTTGTATATTGTTTAATAATTCTTAAAATAAATTGACATCGTGCAAATAAGCGGAGGGGTGGGAATTAGATATTTTGTGTTCGTTATTTGGTTAGCATGATAAAATTTTATATTTGTGAAAAATTTGTGTATCGGATATCGGGTTTGTACGCATTGCAAGTTGCGCTTGTTTACTCGAGTGATGTTTCATTCGGTGTCCATCGAACAAAGTTTAGCTCGTGTTTTTATTATACGGCCTCTCTATTGTTGCCGTGACATAAATTTAGGCTCGTCTTTCATATAATTAGAAATTTTATAGATGTTTAAGTGGTATTTATTTTATTTAGACATTTACAGGTTGCTATTGACATCATGCATCCTCCCCCCACCCCCAAACGGAGCTTCGTGAACTCGATTTCTCCCCCTCATCCCTCCCCCCTCCCCCCTAGGAAATTAGGCTCTGCGAGGACCACCTCCCCGCCCTTTGGAGGGGGAGGGGTACCCCCCATGTTTGGAACTTAGTCTCTGCGTCGCGGTCTTCAACAATTACTGTATGTTGATTCAGTGGAATGTTACGAGGTAAATGTAATACATCCGCCGCTCCGAGATCGACGATAACTGTGTAACACTCTAGCCTGCCTGTGTAACACTCTAGCCTGCCGGGAATACATGGTGAAGGTTTTGTTTCATCGGCGGGGGTTGGGGGGCAGCAGCCCCCCCAGGGGGGTTGCAGGGGGCAGAGCCCCCTGCAATGAAAAGTCATGTGAATAACCATGGTTATTTTCACTGTGGGTTATATTATTAGTGTTATTTAACCCCACATTTTCCCTGGAACCTTTCATGCCCTCTCCTGCTATCGGAGCCAAGTTTGTCGCTAACGGGGGGTTTCCGTGCAATAAAAACTATATATTTGCAATGTGGACAGTGAGAGGAATCCAACGATACCAAAATCGTCGATGTCGGAGAGGCGAAGGTAATATAGAAAATTACCATGAAAAATTTACATAACAAAAATGGTAAGTAAATGGAACAAAATAATCAAAACCAAAAGAATGTCATACTGACTAATAAAGGTTAAAAAATAATCTTTACAAAGAATAATGGAAGGCTGGTGAAGAGACCAAACCAACAAAACAAAATTACACAAATATGAGGCTACATTAATAACAATGCGGAGAGATATTAAAATTAACCAAAGTAACTTAAGGCAATCATCACGTACAAAAGAAAAAGGTGTAACAGTACAGTTAATCCGACAAGCAGAATTAACAAAAATATATCTATGAGAATCAGTAATTAAATTACAATATCCGGTAGAGGTTGAAGACTGCGACGCGCGCAGATAGAGGAAAATGGACACTGCCATCTTATAGAGCGGGAAAAATAGAAGGGGATAGCATATAGCTTAAGATGCACCGGCCTTATAGTCACCGCTAAATGACGAAAATATAACGCGCGGCCGCCTTTCAAATTCAAAGTCAATGAGCTTGTTTACCTTGCTAGGAAAAACACGACACTGACCCACGAACGCATTTTTATGTTCGCGAACTAGTCTGTATATCATTACACGCTTGTCAAAACGATATTTGGCTAATTATCTGT
>NW_020872958.1:774170-776670 GCF_003789085.1 Penaeus vannamei | reverse complement strand
GCCGCAGGAATGCGCAGAGGAAGCATCCGTCACAACAACCCCGACCCCATCCCCTCACGCAACATCCGATCTCCCATCCCCAACCCACGATCAATCTGCCTATCAATCTTTCCCTTTCGCATCGCCTCCCCCTGCCAGAATGTCCTTAACCTCAACACCAAATGAACACACGCACAACCATACACCCCCTACAACTCCCACGGCAGTACCCACGCCCAACACTCCCTCCCCCCCCTCTTCCCCTCCCCCCCCTCCTTCCTCTTCCCTCCCTCTCTTCCTCCTCCCTCCCCACCCCCTCACCTCCGTCTCACCCCACCCCGACCCCGCGATCCCGTGACCCTGCTGACGGCCAGCCCCCCCTCGCCCGGTGCCACGCAAGCGATCACCCAACAACGCTGAGGCGTCAACAACCGGCATGAGGAACGAAGCTTCTACACAAGTAACACCAGAAGAAGCTACGGTAGAAACAGTAGAAGGAAAACAAGCAAAGACATCTTCCACCAAATCGCCACTGGGAGGATGCCACGCACCACCACGTGCCTGGAGTACCTGCCCCCTCTACTACTCCACAAGCACCACAACTCGTGGTCAACAACTACGCAGAACGATCGGAAACACAACAACAAACAAACGTGCAGCCACAGCCCCACCAAGACGAGGAAGGTTCGTTCAAGTCAACAATAGAAAACAAAGAAGAAAAGCAAGAGAGGAACGCCACTCGTCAAAACCCCTGCAAGGTGCCGACCGTCCTCAGGTAGTGTACTTGTATATCACGAGTTGCCATCCGGACACAAACGAGGAAGATATTGAGGACTTCCTTGAAAATAAATTCAACATTATTTCCAATGTGAAAGCTTTTAAAACAAAAATGACACACAATTATTACTCAAGCTTCACAGTTACTATAAGAGGCAAGGATATTAACCCAGATCTTTTCTTAGAGTCCGACGTCTTTCCAGATAATGTAAAGGTGTTCCTAAATAGAAACAAGTACAAAGACGAGCAGGATGTTTGACGCTGTAAGTCCGGCGGTCAAAACACTAAGTACAATCAGAATTGAGCACATCAATGCACAGTCTCTCCTCGGACACTTTGACGAAATTGAATTATTAATTAAGGAGAGAAATATCGATATCCTGTGCATTAGTGAAACTTGGCTTCACCAAGAAATATCAAGCAGTTTCATCAGCATTCAAACTTTCATATTTACAGATGTGATGCAGGACGTGGAGGTGGAGTCTGCATATATGTAAGAGATACCCTTAAATCAAATAAGATTTCCTCTACAGCTGTAAATACAGCAGTAGAGGACATCTGGGTAACCGTAAAAGTAATATGCATCCTTCCATCCTCGTCGGCACAATCTATAGACACCCACATGCTACAGCAGAATCTTTTGAGTATCTTGAAAATATTTTCAGAGAAATGTCATTAAAAAGAAAACCCCTATTCATCCTAGGTGACTTAAATGACGATCTAAACAAAACAAATGCAAAACTAACTGGGATAATAAATAAAATAAATTAAAACAACTTGTAAACAAGCCTACAAGGATAACAGTAACTACCTCTTCTATATTAGATGTCATAAAAAACAGTCCCGATATTATTCTTCACACAATGTTATCCCATGCCCAATTGCAGATCACGAGCTTTTAACCTTGATCTTAAATATAGAAAAACCAAAGCGACAACCAGTCACCAAAACTTCTCGTGATCTAACCCATTACGATCCTAAATCACTCTGCGAACATATAGCTAACGAATCATCGCTATTAGATATCTTAGCAACAGATAATGTTGACAGACAAATTGCCACTTTAACAGAAGTGATAAAGAATAGCATAAACGCCTCCGCACCCATTAAAACTAAAACAGTAAAACGTCCTCCCGCTCCCTGGATAGATGACAACATCAAGAGAGCCATAAATGATAGAAATAATACTCAGAAAGCTCTCAAGATAAACAGATCTGACACCACCCTTCAGGCTGAATATAAACATAAGAAAAGGAATGTGAAAACACTTATTCATAGTGCGAAAACAAATTATTTCAAAAGTAAGATCAATGAATGCAGAAACGATTCTGCCGAAACATGGAAACTGGTTAAGAAACTAGTGCCAAATAAGAAACAAAACACAGACATTTCCACAAATTCCATAAATGATATAGAACACTTTAATAACTTCTTTGCAGAAGTCGGTAGGCTCACTTACGAACAGACAATCGCCCCCACACATCTACGCAATATAAGTGAAGCAAGGCCTAAAACAAACATTTTCAGACCACAACCAGTAGGACTAGATACAATTACAGTAACAGTAAAACAGTTAAGAAAAACAAATTCCGTAGGAGCTGATGGCATTGCACATAAATGATAGTCTACCAGCAATTGCATACTATCTGACAGTCATCATTAATACATCCATAGTCACCGGTGTCTACCCATCACTTTGGAAACATGGTATCATCACACCTATTTACAAATCCGGTGATACAGA
>NW_020872958.1:760104-767604 GCF_003789085.1 Penaeus vannamei | reverse complement strand
GTTATTGGTTGTCCTTATCAGACCTTTAATACATTTTCCCGAGGCATATAAAATGCTGTCGTCGGCATATAGTAAAAATCTGAGGTTAGAGTATGAGTTCGCAGTGTCATTAATTTATAATAATAATGGACCTAATTTTAAACCTTGTAGGACTCCATGCTGTGTGTCTAGATAGGTGAATTAAGATCATTGAATTGTGCATATTGTCTTCTTTGAAGAAGATATGATCTAAACCAGAGATTAGGAGTTCCGGCAATACCAGAATGAGCTAACTTATGTAGGACAGTGTGATCAATTGTGTCAAACGCCTTTGACAAGTCTAATCAAACAGCCAAAATGAAATCGTTAGAGTCAAATGCGCTATAGACATAGTTTACAAATGAATTAACTGCAGTTTCTGTTGAACAATTCTTTCGTAATCCAAGCTGAGACGACGTATGTTATTGTCACTCAGATAAGTTTCAATTCTGGAATAAACGGCGGTCTCGATAATTCTATCAACAATTGGCAGCACTGCAACAGGCCGAAAGTTGCATGTCACTGGGAGACCCAGATTTGTGAATTGGGGTGATTCTGGCTGTTTTCAGTTGAGAAGGAAAAATGCCAGAATTAAAATAGTAATTGACTAAATAGGCTAGTGGTTTTCGTAGACATGAAATTACTACTGGCGTTTTAAGCAGGGAAAGTTCATGCCTGAAATCTCCAGACTTTTTCTTGATAACTCAAGAATTTCGCTTGATTTCTCAATCGACACCCGTAGGTGGCTAGACTTGCGCTTGACAAGCAGTGTACCGTCACCATGGAAACAGCGTCGTTTGCGTACCGTACAGGTCACAAGTCTTCGAATATAGGCGTTCGCCAAGAATTCCGCTTAATATTTTATCAGAGAAATAATTTTTTTCACGGTATCTGATTTTGTAATTTCCACAGAATCATATTCAAAGAAATTGAAATTAATTGAAAACGAAAGGAGATACTGGAGATTATGGGAATTAAAAGTTTTTACTTATAAGTAAAAAATCATTATGAGACGAACAATTTATTTCTTTTAAACTCCTCGTCTCTCTAAATCGAGAATACACCTGCTAATATAATAAATAAAGAATATTTGAAGCAAAATAAGTCTGAGAAATTCTAGCAATATTCTTCTTTTGATATTGTATTTGGTGACTGTTATATTTAACTTCATAAACTTGGATATAGGGGAATGGGTAGGCCTATATGAAAAGGTCCAGGGTTATTAATTTGTTTTGGCAGCGCGTCAGAGTGTAAGGGTTGCTCATCGGAAGTGTTTGTCACTGGTTTATAGGCACTGCACTGTAAATGAATATAGGAGAAAATATTGCGCTCCACCCTCAACTTATGCTTAAATTATCTGTCTCCGAGATTGTTGGTGGGAATACTTGTCTATCGCTTTTAAAACCAAAGTATGTATATGCTGTGTGTTATTTTGACATTTCTATGCTCTCCAAGATTTGTACTTTATAGAAAGACACTTTCGCAAGTCTAGCTTCACTGAACAAATCTTGCCTACCTTGGAAAGCGTTTTAAACAGGGAACGGTACAGATCTTGGCCTATCGGCAAGAATTCTTGCCCAAGCGCTCCCCTGCTTAAAACGCTTTATGTGCTTTAAGATATGCGAAGAAAAATTGTCATAGCCTGGGACATAGTTCTTTAGGTTATTTACAATGCTCTCTGTCTCTGATTCTGTTACGTTTTCAAATTAAAATAAATTGCAGAATTGTTGAGAAAATTTTTGTAGCCTATCGGCCCGTTTGTTAAAATTGTGCGAAGCCCGGCCCTATGAATATTTCTAAATACAGACATGCATATTGACAGATATTAATGCATATCTGTCTATATATCTGATATATATTCATCTATCTATTTGTCCGGTTGATATATATGTCTGGATTGATAAATATGCATTTATTTCTTTATTTTTGCATGTCAAGTATACGAATATTCGGGCTTGGCACAATTTTAACAAACCGGTCGTATATCAGGAGACGAAATCTTCTATGCTAGTTCATTAGTAACATTGATGAAGAAGTTATCAAATTCATTCGCTATTAACATCCCGTTATTACATGTTTGTCTATCAATAGAAACGTTCTATTAAAAACAGTGTTTATCACTTTCCAGGTTTGGCGACTATTTGCGGCGTTGTTAAGCTTACTGCGGAAGTATTTGTTGCGAGCATTTCTAATTACTCTTGTCAGATCATTCCGGGCGCGTTTTAATTGCTGTTTGTAAGAGGCCATTTTGCTGCTTTGCGTTCCAGTTTGTTCTTTTCTTTAATCAAGAGTTTTGTTTCGGGTGTAATATATCACTGTCTATTTCTGTACATCCCATAAAAGTTAATCCAGTATTAAAGTTTAATCCAGATCTCTAGTGCGCATGCGCATTGGCAGCGCCCACGATCAATGTTTAATGCACCCATGGACCCAGGCTTTATTATGCTCATTTTTAAATCGTGCACATGCGCAGAAGGGACAAGTAAATCCCATCAATCATGTACTGTTACGTCACGAGTCCGTCATGAACTTCACAGGCGCTATTGCTTGAGTTGCCATTCAAAGTTAGAGTCAGAGGCTGCAAGCAAGGAACTCATATTTCCAGGTTACTGAAACAAAAAATATAATATGGTCAAGGTCACACAAGTTGACTCTTTAAGTAAAATATTAATCAATATTATATATATATATATATATATATATATATATATATATATATATGCTGAGTTCTTTTTCTCAACTACTATACTACAAAATTAGCAAGTTTACTTTCCTATGGACCTCGTGAACAGCATCCTAAAGAAAACATGTTTCCCTCGTCCAACACAACTCAACGCAGCAAAGAGCTGTCCGAGGAAACTGCGCGATGGATAGTAATTGGTCAATATCATTCTTGTACTTGTAAAAAATAAAAAATAAAAAAAAAAGAGAAAAAAAGTTTTATAGTTATTAGAGCAGTTTCGTTACTCACTTTACTACTACAAATATAAGATTATCATCATGAAAAAATAAAATATTTCATAAATAATCACGTTTCCAGTATACCTGTGCCTTGTAATTGTCAATGAAGATCGAACTGCATCTTGAGTGACTGACTACAACTTTATATAACAATCACCTTTTCCCCAATCTATAAAATGAATATCTGTTGTCAGAATTTTTTTAAACAATGCAGTGTCTGAATGCAAATTGCAAGGTTCATTTATCCAAGTAAATTTTAAACCGGACTGCAAATCTTTGGGCATCTTTAATACTGTCTTCTATATCATATATGTAGGGACATGAAGGTTGAGTATTAAAAATATATCTTTTGGATGATTTTGTTGCTTATTTACAGGTATGAGTGCATGAAGTGCTCCAAACGCTACCCTACACAACATGCAACAGTTATGTGTGGAGAGCAACATTGCACAGAATGTTTCAAAGTACCACAAAAAGACAAAACATACCTCAGCTCCCACCCTTTAGATTTGTAAAACCTACTCCCACACGCCCAGAAATCCGAGACCAGGACCTTCACATCAGCAGCAGAGGGCAGAGCCATCACTACATCACAGACCAGGAATATCACAAGAATCAATAGAAATTTAAAGACAGCCCATTAACACACGATTTCGAACAAATATTTGAAACAGATAATCCTGAAGAAATGTGTACAGAAAATAGAGGTACAAACTCTTACTTTAATATGATGCTAGTCTTAGTTTTCAATTTTGAGAACATTAGGAGACATAAAGAATTGATTGATAATATGAATAAGTTTTTAATGCTTTGTCTTCAATCATGTACGTACGCCTGGGATGAAGAGAAGGGAAAGGTGGTCTTCAGAAGCAACTGATAAGTTTATATTAACATTTACAAAACACTTTAAACAATTAGGGGCCAAAGCAGTGCAGAGGTAAAACAAAAAAAAGGCATATAATTCACATAATGAAAACATTAGTAAGAGTCTCAGTTTCATGAAATGCACATTAAAAATAGATATTTTGAAATCTAAGGGATGCCTAAAATGGGTTCTGAAATATAATTACCAAAAACATGCCATTGCAAAAAGAGAAAAAGAAAAAAAAAACATGAAATCTCCCAAAAGAGCGAATTTCATGCGCGACATTTCTCTTCTCTCTGACATGCTTACATGATAACGGTGGTGATAAAATAATGAGTAAGGCAATTTTTACTGAACATTATTGTCGCGCCGTCTGGCAGCGGAGATTGTCGTCTGCGGTACGGACACAGTGGATTAGGATTAAACTAAATACGGTATTAAAAATTAAAGAAGCTACAGACGACACTCTATGGATTAGATGAAGATTTTGAATTCGCTTGCTTGGATTTCAAAGGAAAATATTGGTCTAGCCGCCGTGGTGATCGGACGTGTTTTGCCTCCTCTCCGCCGCAGCCTTGCCACTCAGCAAACCATGCATACTCATGGTCCCGCCAAGTCAGAGGGTGATCTGACCCCTACCCCTGGGTCACAGGGGGCCAGCCGGGGGGCCTCCCCGGTGCTTCCTCGGGCAGCTAGCCCGGGCTCTAGTCCCCAGAGCGAAAGGGGACCCCTGGCCCAGGGTAATGCGGCCCCCTCCCAGGGTACCGGGACCTTAGCCCAAGGATATGGGCCCCACGGCAGCATGGGTCAGAGCTGCCTCCCCGCCCACGAGAATGGGCACCCCCATGGCAGCCAGGGTCAAGGCTGCCCCCCCGCCCAGGGAAAAGGGCGTTTAAACAACCCGGACAATGAAAACAGTGAAAAAACAGTGAAAACAACTGAAATCAGAGAAAACAGTGAATGCAACACAGAAACAAACAGTGACGACAATAAAGCCATCTATCAGGCAGGCAACACTACCATAGTGCTTAACACGATTCTTTGCTTTATAACGACCAAAAAATCATGGGCACGTTTAGTGTTGTGTAACCAAATTAAGAAACTGTACAGCCCAGAAGAAATAGAAAACGCCTACAACATCGTTCTATTTATATCAGACTCCAGGAAAACTAGAAACATGAATAAAGACATCAAAAGGATGATAAATTTCACAGTGCACACAATGATCGATCATTGCCTAAAGAACGACAATTTAGTGTTTGCCACAACAACCACAGACATCCCCGCCACTGACTGGTCTCCGCCACCAAAGAAAACAAGTATCTCACCTTTTGTGAAAATCTTTCAAAAACAAAAACATCAAGGTATGCAAACACAGCATGAACTCTCTTTCAGCAATCAAGATCTAATTGAAAATAAAATTGATTTGCTAATCGGAATGTTCTCCGAGCAACAATCTGCTATAAACAGCTTGATTAGGCAAGCAGTGACGTCTCCTCAGCCGCAGGAATGCGCAGAGGAAGCATCCGTCACAAACCCCGACCCCATCCCTCACGCAACATCCGATCTCCCATCCCCCACCCACGATCAATCTGCCTATCAATCTTTCCCTTTCGCATCGCCTCCCCTGCCAGAATGTCCTTAACCTCAACACCAAATGAACACACGCACAACCATACACCCCCTACAACTCCCACGGCAGTACCCACGCCCAACACCCCTCCTTCCTCTCCTCCCCTCCTTCCTCTTCCCTCCCCTCCTCCTCCTCCCCCCCCACCCCCTCACCTCCGTCTCACCCCACCCCGACCCCGCGATCCCGTGACCCTGCTGACGCGCCAGCCCCCCTCGCCCGGTGCCACGCAAGCGATCACCCAACAACGCTGAGGCGTCAACAACCGGCATGAGGAACGAAGCTTCTACACAAGTAACACCCAGAAGAAGCTACGGTAGAAACAGTAGAAGGAAAAACAAGCAAAGACATCTTCCACCAAATCGCCACTGGGAGGATGCCACGCACCACCACGTGCCTGGAGTACCTGCCCCCTCTACTACTCCACAAGCACCACAACTCGTCGTCAACAACTACGCAGAACGATCGGAAACACAACAACAAACAAACGTGCAGCCACAGCCCCACCAAGACGAGGAAGGGTTCGTTCAAGTCAACAATAGAAAACAAAGAAGAAAAGCAAGAGAGGAACGCCACTCGTCAAAACCCCTGCAAGGTGCCGACCGTCCTCAGGTAGTGTACTTGTATATCACGAGTTGCCATCCGGACACAAACGAGGAAGATATTGAGGACTTCCTTGAAAATAAATTCAACATTATTTCCAATGTGAAAGCTTTTAAAACAAAAATGACACACAATTATTACTCAAGCTTCACAGTTACTATAAGAGGCAAGGATATTAACCCAGATCTTTTCTTAGAGTCCGACGTCTTTCCAGATAATGTAAAGGTGTTCCTAAATAGAAACAAGTACAAAGACGAGCAGGATGTTTGACGCTGTAAGTCCGGCGGTCAAAACACTAAGTACAATCAGAATTGAGCACATCAATGCACAGTCTCTCCTCGGACACTTTGACGAAATTGAATTATTAATTAAGGAGAGAAATATCGATATCCTGTGCATTAGTGAAACTTGGCTTCACCAAGAAATATCAAGCAGTTTCATCAGCATTCCAAACTTTCATATTTACAGATGTGATGCAGGACGTGGAGGTGGAGTCTGCATATATGTAAGAGATACCCTTAAATCAAATAAGATTTCCTCTACAGCTGTAAATAATACAGCAGTAGAGGACATCTGGGTAACCGTACAAAGTAATATGCATCCTTCCATCCTCGTCGGCACAATCTATAGACACCCACATGCTACAGCAGAATCTTTTGAGTATCTTGAAAATATTTTCAGAGAAATGTCATTAAAAAGAAAATCCCTATTCATCCTAGGTGACTTAAATGACGATCTAAACAAAACAAATGCAAAACTAACTGGGATAATAAATAAAAATAAATTAAAACAACTTGTAAACAAGCCTACAAGGATAACAGTAACTACCTCTTCTATATTAGATGTCATAATAACAAACAGTCCCGATATTATTCTTCACACAGATGTTATCCCATGCCCAATTGCAGATCACGAGCTTTTAACCTTGATCTTAAATATAAAAAACCAAAGCGACAACCAGTCACCAAAACTTCTCGTGATCTAACCCATTACGATCCTAAATCACTCTGCGAACATATAGCTAACGAATCATCGCTATTAGATATTTTAGCAACAGATAATGTTGACAGACAAATTGCCACTTTAACAGAAGTGATAAAGAATAGCATAAACGCCTCCGCACCCATTAAAACTAAAACAGTAAAACGTCCTCCCGCTCCCTGGATAGATGACAACATCAAGAGAGCCATAAATGATAGAAATAATACTCAGAAAGCTCTCAAGATAAACAGATCTGACACCACCCTTCAGGCTGAATATAAACATAAGAAAAGGAATGTGAAAACTTATTCATAGTGCGAAAACAAATTATTTCAAAAGTAAGATCAATGAATGCAGAAACGATTCTGCCGAAACATGGAAACTGGTTAAAAACTAGTGCCAAATAAGAAACAAAACACAGACATTTCCACAAATTCCATAA
>NW_020872958.1:738095-745595 GCF_003789085.1 Penaeus vannamei | reverse complement strand
AGAAGCTACGGTAGAAACAGTAGAAGGAAAAACAAGCAAAGACATCTTCCACCAAATCGCCACTGGGAGGATGCCACGCACCACCACGTGCCTGGAGTACCTGCCCCCTCTACTACTCCACAAGCACCACAACTCGTCGTCAACAACTACGCAGAACGATCGGAAACACAACAACAAACAAACGTGCAGCCACAGCCCCACCAAGACGAGGAAGGGTTCGTTCAAGTCAACAATAGAAAACAAAGAAGAAAAGCAAGAGAGGAACGCCACTCGTCAAAACCCCTGCAAGGTGCCGACCGTCCTCAGGTAGTGTACTTGTATATCACGAGTTGCCATCCGGACACAAACGAGGAAGATATTGAGGACTTCCTTGAAAATAAATTCAACATTATTTCCAATGTGAAAGCTTTTAAAACAAAAATGACACACAATTATTACTCAAGCTTCACAGTTACTATAAGAGGCAAGGATATTAACCCAGATCTTTTCTTAGAGTCCGACGTCTTTCCAGATAATGTAAAGGTGTTCCTAAATAGAAACAAGTACAAAGACGAGCAGGATGTTTGACGCTGTAAGTCCGGCGGTCAAAACACTAAGTACAATCAGAATTGAGCACATCAATGCACAGTCTCTCCTCGGACACTTTGACGAAATTGAATTATTAATTAAGGAGAGAAATATCGATATCCTGTGCATTAGTGAAACTTGGCTTCACCAAGAAATATCAAGCAGTTTCATCAGCATTCCAAACTTTCATATTTACAGATGTGATGCAGGACGTGGAGGTGGAGTCTGCATATATGTAAGAGATACCCTTAAATCAAATAAGATTTCCTCTACAGCTGTAAATGATACAGCAGTAGAGGACATCTGGGTAACCGTACAAAGTAATATGCATCCTTCCATCCTCGTCGGCACAATCTATAGACACCCACATGCTACAGCAGAATCTTTTGAGTATCTTGAAAATATTTTCAGAGAAATGTCATTAAAAAGAAAACCCCTATTCATCCTAGGTGACTTAAATGACGATCTAAACAAAACAAATGCAAAACTAACTGGGATAATAAATAAAAATAAATTAAAACAACTTGTAAACAAGCCTACAAGGATAACAGTAACTACCTCTTCTATATTAGATGTCATAATAACAAACAGTCCCGATATTATTCTTCACACAGATGTTATCCCATGCCCAATTGCAGATCACGAGCTTTTAACCTTGATCTTAAATATAGAAAAACCAAAGCGACAACCAGTCACCAAAACTTCTCGTGATCTAACCCATTACGATCCTAAATCACTCTGCGAACATATAGCTAACGAATCATCGCTATTAGATATTTTAGCAACAGATAATGTTGACAGACAAATTGCCACTTTAACAGAAGTGATAAAGAATAGCATAAACGCCTCCGCACCCATTAAAACTAAAACAGTAAAACGTCCTCCCGCTCCCTGGATAGATGACAACATCAAGAGAGCCATAAATGATAGAAATAATACTCAGAAAGCTCTCAAGATAAACAGATCTGACACCACCCTTCAGGCTGAATATAAACATAAGAAAAGGAATGTGAAAACACTTATTCATAGTGCGAAAACAAATTATTTCAAAAGTAAGATCAATGAATGCAGAAACGATTCTGCCGAAACATGGAAACTGGTTAAGAAACTAGTGCCAAATAAGAAACAAAACACAGACATTTCCACAAATTCCATAAATGATATAGAACACTTTAATAACTTCTTTGCAGAAGTCGGTAGGCTCACTTACGAACAGACAATCGCCCCCACACATCTACGCAATATAAGTGAAGCAAGGCCTAAAACAAACATTTTCAGACCACAACCAGTAGGACTAGATACAATTATAGTAACAGTAAAACAGTTAAGAAAAACAAATTCCGTAGGAGCTGATGGCATTGCACAGCGCTTCATAAATGATAGTCTACCAGCAATTGCATACTATCTGACAGTCATCATTAATACATCCATAGTCACCGGTGTCTACCCATCACTTTGGAAACATGGTATCATCACACCTATTTACAAATCCGGTGATACAGACGAAATAAATAATTATCGACCCATCACAATACTGCCGGTAATATCTAAAGTACTCGAGAAAATAGTCGCGAACCAATTAACAGCATTTTTGGAAGAGAACAACCTTATATCAAACACGCAACACGGGTTTAGAAGTAAATTATCAACCGAAACAGCGTTACTAAAAATCACAAACGAAATTTATAACAACATAGACAACAACCAGATAAATTTGCTCACTTTGTGTGACTTATCTAAGGCCTTTGACAGCGTCAGCCACGAAATCCTTCTCAACAAACTTACAAATCACGGAATTGATAACTTTTGGTTTAAAGATTACTTGTCCGCGAGAACTCAATCAGTCAAAATTCATGAAAAAGTATCATCAAAGAAACAAGTTTCGTTCGGTGTTCCACAAGGCTCCATCCTAGGCCCAATCTTATTCACTATTTTCATCAATGATCTGTCATCAATTGCAAAAGACTGTCTTCTTATTCAGTACGCTGATGACTCTCAATTTCTCCACGCTGCCTCTGTTAACAATTTAAATGAGTTAATAGGGAAAGCTAAACAAACCCTAACAGAAGCAAAACAATACTTTGAAATAAATGGTCTAAAGCTAAATCCACAGAAAACACAATGTATTTTCATAGGCAGCCGTCAGAACATTGCAAAAATACCCATAGATACAATGATAGAATTCCAGGGCTGCTACATCAAACCCAGCACAACAGTAAAAATCTAGGAGTTTACATAGACAGATACATGACATTTGAGACACACATTGACCACATCTACAGGAAAGTAATGGGCACGCTGATATACTTAAATCACATCAAAAATAAAATACCCACAGAAACAAGAATTATTGTTATACAAACACTAGCACTTAGCATAATCAATTACTGCCTAAACATCTGGGGCTCCACAAATAAAACACAAATACAAAGGACACAGAAACTACAGAACTTTGCAGCAAGAGTAGCACTAGGAAATATAAATAAATATGACCACATCACACCACATATCAACACACTAAAATGGCTAAAAGTGCAACAGAAATACAACTATGACACATGCATTCTAATCCATAAAATTATACATGGAATTTACCCACATTGGCTATTACCTATACGGACAACAGGTAACACAACGGGTGTCCAAACAAGGCAAAACAATTGCCTATATATCAAGAGATCAAATACAGAAACCGGGGCAAGAAATATGCTAATCCGAGGACTGGTGACTTGGAACCAATTACCCGAAAATGTAAGAAATATTTCCAACCAAAAGACATTTAAAACAAAAGTGAAAGAACATCTACTGAAATATCAATGACATCAGGCGCATAAACATCAAGCCCAGCACGATATTTCAATCACATATGGTATTATTGTTATGTGTAATTTTGTTCCACAAGCATTGTATAATATCTATGTTCATAGCACCCTATTGCACTGTGTAAACACCTTATATGTAAAGAGAATACCCATTGTAATTAATGGAATAAAGTATTTGAATTTGAATTTGAATTTGATTGGTGCAAGGTGTCCAACATTTCAAGGAAAGTTGTTAAGATTTTTACTTGCACATTAACATCATCAGTTTGAAGAATACTATTAAGTACGCAACATCTAGTAGTGGACTTACGAAAAAGTTATTTTTACTATAGTTCTTGAGGCATCGAAACTTTTGATATACTCCTTTTTTCGGTTTACTTATATTGAGAATAGCAAATACAGACTCTTCTATGTTTAGACTGGTAATACATGTCTGGTTTATCAATCATGAGTTGCAGAGGTGGAGGTTATAGCAAAATGTTATCATACCCTATGCTTTATATTTTCATTATCATCTTCATTAGCCACTGTAAATAATTCCTTATGAACGTTTGAAAGGACAGTCCGAAGGAACAAGACGAAACAAACGAGATCTTCGAGAAACCCTTTATTGCAGCTTCTGGGAAGACAAAAAAAAAAAGAAAAACAAAGATTTTAATAACGATAGGTTTATATAGTTAGGCTGTTGATAGACGATTATTAGATAGTTGGCTTGTTTTTTGGATACTTCCTGTTGCTGCTACTCCTCCGCGCTGGCGGCCAGGGCTTCCAGCTTGTCCACCGAAGCCACGAAGGTATCGAAGGCCTCAGCCACGTAGCCCTCGAGGCCCTTGTGCAACGACGCCGCTCCTGCCGCCGCCGCGTCACGCCTTCGCCGCCTCTCCGTCTTGGACCCGAAGCGGCGTTCGTCGAAGAACCCGATGACGGCGAGGCGGAAGGGGTCGAAAGAGGTGACGAAGAGCAAGCGATCCGGCCATGATGAAGCCCACCACGCTGGAGGGAGACGGAGGCAGGAGAGGAAGTTAATTGTTTGGGGGAGAGGAGAAGGGTGGATAGAGAGGAGAGGAAGAGAAGAGAAGGAGGGGTGGGATAAAAAGGATGGAGAAGGTTGTAAGAGGAGGAGGAAGAGAAGGGTGTAAGAGGAGGAGAAAAAGGAGAAAGAGGAGGAAAAGGAGAAAGAGGTGGAGGGGGGGGGGATAGAAAGGATGGAGAAGGGTGTAAGAGGAGGAGGAAGAGAAAGGAGAAAGAGGAGGAGGAAGAGAAAGGAGAAAGAGGTGGAGGGGGGGGGGGATAGAAAGGATGGAGAAGGGTTTAAGAGGAGGAGGAAGAGAAAGGAGAAAGAGGAGGAGGAAGAGAAAGGAGAAAGAGGAGGAGAAAGGAGAAAGAGGAGGAGGGGGGGGGAAACAAGGGGAGGAAATCAATTCTGTGGGGAGGGGGAGAAGGGAGAAAGGAGGAGGAGGGGGAGAAGGAGAAAGGAGGAGAAGGGAGAAAGGAGGAGGGGAGAAGGGAGAAAGGAGGGGAGGAAAGGGAGGAGTTCCACAGCTTGTATTGCTAGACACATTCGACGTCGAACTTCATTTACTTACGTTTTTGCTCATCTAGCTATAAATCAACCATTCATTTTACGTTGTAACTTTTTCCCAAAAAACATCTTAAATGTTCGCTAAAATGATTTGGCTTTGTAAATCTAATTAATAATACTAATAATAAATCAAATGAACAAATAAAAGACATCAAAAAATATATACAAATACAAAAAAAAATGCTTTCATTCACATACAGCTGCAGTTGTAATCATCGGTTACATTCCATGTGTTTTCATAGCGTATATTCCACTGATGACAATAACCACTCAAACCACGTCACGGAAATATTGTTCCAGATAATACACGTGCATCAGTAAAAAAAAAATAAAAAAAAAATAATAATAAATAAAAATAAAAAAATAAATAAAAAAAAGGTTTTAAAGTCAAGCCAAATGCATAGCGCTATTTTTTCTTTAACAAATCGTAATTTGTTATGTATTTGCCATAGTCGCACTTTATGAGTTGGCATCGTTCTCTTCCTCCTGATTCTTGGCTAGAGCTAGAGAAATTCATGCCTTTTATATACCATCAACGCAGTACTTACAAAAAAAAAAATAAAATAAAATAATAATAAATAATATATATATAACCAACCAACAAACTAACAAACGCTACCAAAAACGTGACCACCTTAGCGGAGACAATAAATCAAACAGCTCATTATGAAACGTAACTTACGAGAAACAATATCCTAATCTTGATCTTTCGCAAAATAACAATTGAACAACACTCACCTGTATCTATATTCCAGGAGTGCGAAAGTGTCGGTAGCAAAGGATCTCCGACGTCTGCTCGCTCCGTATTCGTGCGGATCCTCTCCCAGTTGGTCAAATCTTCGCGGAAGTTAGAAAACATTAGTTGTTGAACAAGTGGTACATTTGTGTGGGAACAAGCTTACATTTTTATGATAAAATGTAACTGTTTAAAGAACATGGACACTCAGACACAGCGCGCATATGCAAACACACTCAGACACAATGCAACAACATTTAAGTCCCCCCTGTCACGACGCTGCGAAGCCACCAGAGAGAACGTGGTGAATCAAGGGGTGACTCTTATAATCTTACAAGGCCCCCATGAAAATCGTAACAAAATCCGTGCGATGGCTGGAGAACTTCCTGGTTTGTGGTGTCGCGACCGCCTGTTGGGCCATCGCTTTTAGCAGCGCTGATGTCGGGAGATCCTCGCGGAGGCAGGGTAGTGTGCAAACACAGCACGCGCACACACCCAAAAGACGTAAATAGCAAGCACACACCCAAGCACGTAAATGCAGCAAACAAACACACCCAAAGCACGTAAATGCAGCAACCACACACACCCAAAGCACGTAAATGCAGCAACCACACACACCCAAAGCACGTAAATGCAGCAACCACACACACCCAAAGCACGTAAATGCAGCAACCACACACACCCAAAGCACGTAAATGCAGCAACCACCACACCCAAAGCACGTAAATGCAGCAAACCACACACACCATGCACGTAAATGCAGCAACCACACACACCCAAAGCACGTAAATGCAGCAACCACACACACCCAAAGCACGTAAATGCAGCAACCACAACACACCCAAAGCACGTAAATGCAGCAACCACACACACCCAAGCACGTAAATGCAGCAACCACACACCCCAAAGCACGTAAATGCAGCAACCACACACCCCCAAAGCACGTAAATGCAGCAACACACACCCCCAAAGCACGTAAATGCAAGCAAACACACCCAAAGCACGTAAATTGCAGCAAGAACACACACCCCAAAGCCACGTAAATGCAGCAAGAACACACACCAAAGCACGTAAATGCAGCAAGAACACACACCCAAAGCACGTAAATGCAGCAAGAACACACCCAAAGCACGTAAATGCAGCAAGCACACACCCAAAGCACGTAAATGCAGCAAGCACACACCCAAAGCACGTAAATGCAGCAAGCACACACCCAAAGCACGTAAATGCAGCAAGCACACACCCAAGCACGTAAATGCAGCAAGCACACACCAAAGCACGTAAATGCAGCAAGAACACACCAAAAGCACGTAAATGCAGCAACCACACACCCAAAGACGCAAACACACCACACACAACACCGAAAACACGCAAACATCAATAATCTTTTATCAATCAACCAACTCCGAAGCACTGTACCTAGAGTGGCACCGAGAGCCTCCGGGGGATACGTCAGCACCAGCGTCACTCCACGACCACCACTAAGCTCAGTAATCCCCATCTCGGCGAATTCACTGCCCTTCTGTAAGTAAGTCGGAGAAATTTTAGGTATGAAAGACTAAGGAAGAAGAAAGAAGAGGGGGATAAACTCTGAAGAGACAGACAGACAGAAAAAAGAGAGACAGTAAAACGAAAAAAGAAGGAAGACAGTAAAACGAAAAAAGAAGGAAGACAGTAAAACGAAAAAAAGAAGGAAGACAGTAAAACGAAAAAAAAGAAGGAAAGACAGTAAACGAAAAGGAAGGAAGACGTAAAACGAAAAAGGAAGGAAGACAGTAAAACGAAAAAGGAAG
>NW_020872958.1:715183-725183 GCF_003789085.1 Penaeus vannamei | reverse complement strand
GAGTCCCGTGAGTGCTATTCGTTGCTGGACTCACCCCACCTCCGTGTGTTTATCTGCATCTGTTTGTCTCTCTGTATCTGTTTGTTTGTCTGTCGCTCTATTTCTCTCTTTTTTCTTCCTCTCTGTTCTCTCTCTCTCTCCCTTTCTCTGTGTGTGTATGTGAGTCTTTCTCTCTTTTTCTCTCCCTCTCCATATCTCTCTCTCTCTCTCTCTCTCCCTCCCTCTCTCCCTCCTCCCTCCTTCCTCCCTCTCTCCCTCCTTCCCTCCCTCTCTCCCTCCTTCCCTCCCTCTCTCCCTCCCTCCATCTCTCCATCCCTCCCTCTCTCTATCTCTACATGTTTACTAAGTGGCTGTGCATGGCTCATCCAGACAATGGCTGATTTAACTTTATAATGCCATTTTAATTTTCTTATTTCAGAAAAAAAAATATCATCCCGCTACACAAACTCCTGAAATTTGACGAACTTCGGGTATTGAAAATATCTATTCAAAGACGCTTCCTGCATAATGTTGCATGTAATCGTACTGAAGAAGCAATATCCGTAAAATGCAGCTTTGATAATATCCCTAACTGGATTCATGTTGATTCTATACATGCTTATATACTAATGAAATTATTATTATTATTATTATCATTATTGTCATTATTATTATCGTTATTATTACTCTTATTATTATTATCATTATTATTATTATAATTATTTGTTACTATCCTTATCATTATCATTATCATCATTATCATTATTATTATTATAATTAATATTTTTATTATTGCTGTTGCTGCTGTTGTTGTTATTGTTATTGTTATTATGAATATCATTATTACTATTATTATTATCATCTATATTATGTTTTCAATCTGGCCGTCATTTATATCTTAGATGTTTGAAATGTGCAATCCTCATGTATTTAAGAAAATTGTCTGACTGAAATTTCTTCTAACTCTGCGTATATATATACATAATTGTTCATTCCCAGCAAAAAAATTCTTTGTAAAATAACTTATTGCTTTTCAACAACTTTTGAAATTATATAAAGAAAATAATCGCGCTTATTTGACTCTGGTAATCTAGTCTTTTACGAAACAAAGTAAATTTTTCTTTTCTTTTTATAAAAAAGGAAACAGAGGGACAGATAAATACAGAGACAGAGAAAAACAATTAGCCAGTCTCTTTGTTCCTGTATTTAATCTCAGCCAAGTTGAATAAATCCGTGTTGTATTTTACAACTTAGTTCGAAAAGCAGTCTTTTGGTGGTGGATGAATGAGCTACGTGAAGGCTGATTTTTTCTCTGTTCGCAACCCTGTGTCGACGCCATTTTTTTTTTTTTTTTTTTTAGCTATATCAGTTGTTTTTCTTTCATTACATAGTTTTCGACATTCATGTATTAAGACTTATTACTCCCGATATCACTTTGTCCGTCTAAAGATCAATTTGAGAAAAATAGACGTGTACCTTTGTAGCATATCATATATATATATATATATATATATATATATATATATATATATATATATATATATATATATATATATATATATATATATATATATATATTATATCTCTCTCTCTCTCTCTCTCTCTCTCTCTCTCTCTCTCTCTCTCTCTCTCTCTCTCTCTCTTCTCTCTCTCTCTCTCTCTCTTTTTCTTCTTTTTTTTTCTTTTCTTTTTACTAAATATATATATTCCTTTACAACTCTATGACCTCTCAGGCAGTCCGAATTCATCAAAATTTGTCTACGTTCAGTATCGGTTATTTTTGCATTTCATTTCAGCCCATTCGCGTCAGAGGCTTATCGGATTTGCATAGTAATTGCGAGCTGATGTATCTTGGTAAAAGGAAAATACCGTTTAAAAAAGATAGATACGTAACTGATTTTTAAAAAGTAAATAAAATAAATATAGATACATCAACGAAAAAAAAAGAAAAATAATAGATGGGAAAGAAAATAGTAAGTAATAAATAAAAAGATGAATAGCACTGGTTGAAGTTTCCTTCGGAATCAATGTATGGACTTTTTCGAGTCGTGTAAATGAGAATGTTTTTCCTTCTTTATTGCGACGTCAAAATGTTTTAACAAACCACTTACGTAACGATTTTTTCCAAGGTCACTATACACACACACACACACACACACACACACACACACACACACACACATATATATATATATATATATATATATATATATATATATATATATATATATATATATATATATATTTATTATTATATATATACATATATATATATATATATATATATATATATATATATATATATATATATATATATATATATATATATATATATATATATATATATATATATATATATATGTATATATGTATGTATATATATATGTATGTATATATATATATATATATATATATATATATATATATATATATATATATATATATATATATATGTATATATATATATATATATATATATATATATATATATATATATATATATATATATATATATATATATATATGTGTGTGTGTATGCGTATGTATGATATATATATATATATTATATATATATATATATATATATTATATATATATATATATATATATATATATATATATATATATATATGTGTGTGTGTGTGTGTGTGTGTGTGTGTGTGTGTGTGTGTGTGTGTGTGTATTATATATGTATATATATATATATATATATATATATATATGCATATATATAAATATATATTTATATATTCATCATCATCATCACTTGGAACTAATGCCAACAGAGGCACATAACCGCATCCACCCCTCGTTCCCACATACGAGGATCCCTCATTGCGAGCCGCCAGGTAGGGACTCGACCCATCTTCTCACAACAGTTTTGATCTATTTGCTCAAGTCACAACTTCCGAAGTCGTCCAACAGGCCTCCTCCACCCTGTTGGGCAGGATCACTCCATAGGAAGCCAACCAGGTGGCTGTATAGCCTGAGTTGGCGATCATGTATTGTGAAAGAAACAGGTCCTGTGCCAGTTTCATGGTGGAACCGTTAGTTGGACACGTGGCCCCACCAACAGTACCCTATGATCCAGCGCAAGGCATCAAGATGAGACTACAAGGCACAGAATAACCTTCAGGTTTCACTACCGTATAGTAAAACCAGCATTATCAGGGCTTGAAAACCCGTAGCTTAGTACAGGTACTGGTATTTCAAAATACTATTATTGAAAGTTCATGACCCCTCCTGCCAGACCAATCCGCCTACTGACTTCCTGGTCTGACAGTCCACAGTTATGAACTACACTACCAAGGTATGTAAAGTTCTCTGTGACTTCAATGTCCTCGCCGCATGCACTAACAGAGCAGGTTCTTGGTTAGTTTTTGTTCAAGGGACCTCTAGACTGCTTCTTTGCTAAAGGCATTTAGAGTCACCATGAGGGTTTCCAAAGACTCAGATAGAATAGCAACATCATCAGCGAAGTCAAGGTCAGTAACCTTGATATTGACTACTGTTGCTCCACAGTGACTTTGGACAGTAGCTCTTTCCAGTATCCAGTCCATGCAAGTGTTGAAAAGTGTTGGTGCAAGGACACAGCCTTGCCTCACTCCTGAACTAACTGGAGAGAAGCTCAACAGGACCCCACCATACAATGACTCGAAGTGCCAGGATATGGTCTGTTATGGACTTACCAGGAGTGAATCCAGATTACTCCAGCCTCTGGTGCCTCAGCAGGTGGTCTCTGATATGTCTCAGAAGGATGTGAGTGAGAACCTAGAGTGAGCTGTGTGATGCCTCGGTGATTGCTGCAGTCACATCGATCCCTTTTCCCTTCCAGAGAGGGATGACCACACCTCTCAATAGTTCAGGAGGAACGGTACCAGATTGTAAGATGGCAGGCAGGACAGCTTACATCCCCCGCGCCATAGATTCACCACCAACCTTTAACAGTTCAGTATATATATATATATATATATATATTATATATATTATATATATATATATAAGAGAGAGAGAGAGAGAGAGAGAGAGAGAGAGAGAGAGAGAGAGAGAGAGAGAGAGAGAGAGAGAGATGAGGAGAGAGAGAAAGAGAGAGAGAGAGAAAGAGAGAGAGAGAGGAGAGAGAGAGAGAGAGAGAGATACACACACAACACACACAACATATATAGATAGATAGATTGATAGACAAATAGATATAGATATTGATACACACATACACATACACACACACACACACACACACACAGCAACATACATGCACATATACATCCAAATACTAGTACTTGTACCTATATTCAAGCGTAAATCTTGTGCTTGTACTCTGGAATGGAAAATTAATGTGCTGGTATTTGCACTTTAGCTATATGTACTTGAGAAAATCAAGTAATTTCAAGTACAGCGCAATCGTATAATGCATATTCAATGTACCATATACGATTGTGTACTGCAATAATGGATTATTGGTGCAGCAGCGAAGTACCGGCATATACACACTGAGTAGAGAGAGAGAGAGAGAGAGAGAGAGAGAGAGAGAGAGAGAGAGAGAGAGAGAGAGAGAGAGAGAGAGAGAGAGAGAGAGAGAGAGAGAGAGAGAGAGAGAGGAAGAAGGAGAAAAAGAAGATTTCTTACCAAATAAGCTCAAAAGGGGAAAGAAGAAAAAATGTAGGACTATATTCAGAAACGAGTTTTGAACGTGGGGAAGAAAATATTGGCCCTGGCGCGTGTATTTCAGCCCACCCGATAACTTTTGGTGCTGTGACAGATGGTAGCCCAACAAGTAAACTTTGCCCAGGGAGACTAACTTTTGGCCAAGGATGTCGACTCCGGCTGGTGTAAACTTCGGGCTAAGGATTGAATTTTGGTCGAAAAAAGGTGGAATTCTTATTAGAGAGAGTGTCGCGTGTCCGGAGGTAGACAATGACCCCGCTGGCTGCCGGGAAAGAGGTTTTGAAAAGGTATTGGTGGGATTTTATTTGCTGGCCCTCTTCTTTTCATTTTGGGGAAAACGTAAAAATGGACACGCACACCCGCAAACAAACACACGCACGAACACGTACACATACGCACACACACACACACACACACACACACACACACACACACACACACACACACACACACACACACACACACACACGTATATGATACTTCAACTAATAGTAACTATATCAGAGAATGAAAGAGCAAGAATACACACTAGTATACCAATGGACCAATCGCTTTATTGATTCTTCAGGGTACATACATGATTGATCATGATGGGTGAAGATGATGATGATGTTGATGAGGGTGATGATGATGGTGATGAAAATGATGATGATGATTGTAATGATAATGATGGTGATGATAATAAAATAATGATAATAATTACAGTAATAATGAGAATGAGAATGATAAGGATAAACCAGCAACACTAATAGATTAAAACGTTAAATAATGTAGGAGTTCAGTGCACGAATGTTCATGATTCTTGAATGTATTCTAAGTCTATCCTACATTATTTATTGCCAGACATTGTCATGCACAGTGAAAGAAACCACTCAAGCCAAGAATCCCAACGCCATGCAAGATATACATTAGCAAGCCATTGTTTTCATCATGCAAGTAAATTCAGAGGAAAGTGAATACAAGGAAAGCCTTTGGGAAAAAAATGCATTGGGAGCTATTTCGAGAAGCAGGGACAGCGTGTATGGTTTATGTATTTCGTGAGTAATAATGTATTGTATTCAAGGTATGAACGCCTATGTATTATTACGTACGGAACTTTTTTTGCTCAGTCGCTGTGTCTCGCTGTTGTTTGGCTTCGTTTGACCTAATATGACCTAATCTAAATTGGAACTCTGATGCAGTACTCTTCCCTTTTATACTGTGGGTTTGTTTCGTCTTTGTGGTTGATGACCTAATTTTGCCAAATCTAATTTAGATTAAGTCTAAGACAGAAAGAAGGATTGGGGAAATTCGCGTGCTCTTTCCTCCTCTCCTTTCTCTCTCTCGTCTCCTCTGCCTCTTTTCTATTGCTCCTCTCTCTCCCTCTCTCTGCTCGTCTCCTCTCTCTCTTCTCATCTACTGCTCACTCTCTTCTCTCCTCGTCTCTCCGCCTTTCTTTCTCTCTCTCTCCTCTCCTCTCTCTCCTCCTCTGCCTTCTTTTTTAAACCACCCCCCATTCCTCTTTCTTTCCCTCCTTCTTTCTTCTACTTCTCTTCTAACTACTCTTTCTTCTAATTTCTTCTAGCCTAACTCTACATCCTCCTACTCTCAAGGCTTTCTCTTTTATTCTATCTCTTCTTTCTTTTCTCTTTCTTACTAACTGTCTAATTCTCTAAACCTACTATTCTAATAGATACTATCTTTTCTCTATCTATATTCTTTCTCTTAATTTCTTCTCTACTCTTTCTTCTTTCTTCTGTTTTTCTTTTATCTAGTCTTACTTTTATAACTACTTACTATCTCTTATAGTTTCTTTCTGCTTTCTCTATCTTCTCTCTTCTTTCTCTATACTCTAAATCTATTTCTTTTCTTCTTTTTCTACTCTACTTCTTCTTCTATAAATACTGCTATTCTTTCTTTCTAAATAGCTTATCTTCTATCTTTCTACTTCTCTATTAATCTCTTCTTTAACTACTCTCTTAGTTCGTTTCTTCTCTCTCTTTAACCTACTATCTGTATCTCTCTCTCTTCTCCTAACTATCTTTCTCTTCTCTTCTCTACTCTTCTACTCTTAAAGATTACTTCTAGATCTATATATTCTCTACTTCTTACTTTAAATCTCTTCTATTATTCTAGTAGTCTTCTCTTTTTCTTCTCTCTATCACTACACCCCACAAAGTACTAAATCTCTATAATTCTCTTAGCTTTTAATACTCTCTCTAACTTACTACTCTATTACTTCTCTTAATTAATTTATCTAAGGTACTCTATTTCTTCGAGTTTCTAAAGAAGATCTAACTACTTCTAACAACTAGAGCCTACTCTACTCTAGGTAGACTATTCTCTTAATGCTGTAATTTAGATTCTTTTCTCTTCTTCTTAGCTACTACTTTTCTCTAGTTTTCTAGGAGATGGACTATGCTTAAACCTAGCTCTCTTACTCTTTCTTGCTCTCTCCTTTTCTGATTGCTAACTCTCTTGCTAATAGACCTTAGTTAAATCATCTCTCTTATCTCTCTGATCTTCTCTTATCTTCTTACTTCTCTTATTTCTCTATTTCTCTCTCTAAGAAGAATGTACCTATCTCTGTACTAAGTTCTCTCTACTTCTCTAATCTTTTTCTATTTTCTTCTTCTAATCTTAGTCTATACTCTTCTTACTATCCTTTCTTCTAAACTATAATACTGGTCTATCTTAACTGCTCTTAAACTCTCCTTTCTCTTTCTACTCTAACTCTGTCTGTTATCTATCCTTAAACTATTCTTCTAGGTTCTTAGCTTATCTAACCTTCTCTCTCTTCTAGATCTCTTCTGATTCCTTCTCTATACTTACTCTTCTTAGTCTTTCTTCTTATCTACTATCTTCTCTCTAGTCTATTACTGCTCTAAATCCTCTTATCTAGAAGGAATCTCTCTAAATCTCTTATAAGATCTCTCTTACTTTATTTACTCTCTTCTCTAGCTTTTTAGTCTCTTCTTACAACTACTACT
This sequence comes from Penaeus vannamei, assembly GCF_003789085.1. Taxonomy (NCBI): domain Eukaryota; kingdom Metazoa; phylum Arthropoda; class Malacostraca; order Decapoda; family Penaeidae; genus Penaeus; species Penaeus vannamei. The sequence goes on along the minus strand of NW_020872958.1, from coordinate 717,570 downwards.
GCTGCTTCTGACTTCTTAATCTTTTCTTACTGCTCTTTGCTAAACTATACTCTCTATCTTTATTCCTCTTCTCTCTTCTTTGACTATCTCTATCTTCTTAATACTCTCTCTTTATCTTCTTCTTCTATTCTAACATGTTCTCTTACTACGCTTCTTTTACTCTACTCTATCTCTTCTTTTCTCTTTCTAATCTTACTTCTCTTTTTTGGACTTAACTACCTTATTGTCTACTTCTCGCTTTTTTCTATCTCTTTTTTTCTTCTTATTAAATGGTCTTACCCTCTAGATCGCTCTATCTTTCTCTTCTCTTATAGTATTTAACTTTGATTAATCTACTTTCTTTTCTCTCTCTTCTCTCTTTTGTCTTATAACTCTGTTATTCTTCTATCTTTCCTCTGCTCTAGATATTCTCTTTTCTTGATCTAATATTAGGTCTTCTAGACGTAATACTCTCTAGTAGTACTTTTCTAACTTCTTTATGTAGATATGTATCTCTCTCTTTATCTTCTCTAAGTAACTAATACTGTCTTCTTATTCTTCTCTATTCTCTCTGAAAAACTTCATATATTAGTGTCTCTACTTCTCTATTTTCTTACTTCTAACTGCTCTTTGCTACTAACTCTACCTCTTATCTATCTTTCTTTTCTATCTTTCTATCAATTCTATAAACTAACTACTTCTTCCTTAATCTAGAGAGAAAAACTTCTTCTATCTTTACTTCTTCTTATTTTCTAATATGTCTTTCTACTCTTTAAGCTCTTTCTACCTTTCTACTTCTCTTCTTATATATCTTTAATCATCGCCTATCTTTTTTATAGAACTCTACTTTTTATGTGCTTATCTATCCCACGTTCTTTTCTCTACTACTGAATCTCTTAATCTACTATCTAACTCTACTTCTACTACCTTACACTCTAATATCCACTTATCTAATTCTCTTCTTATACTCTCTTATCTTCTATATCTATCTATCTCTTTATTACTTTCTTCTATCTATCTACTCTTTCTATGTCTCTTCTTCTACTCTTACTCTTTCTTCTATGAATCTTCTTCTGAGCTTTCTCTAACTAAGAACTTGGCTTATATATATTATCTTCGTTAAACTCTCTTCCTACTGACTTATCTAATTCTTGCTAACTACTTTTTCTTAACTATCTGTCTTACTTTGCTATTTAAGCTATCTTCTATCTGCCTCTCTATACTTTTTCTTAATTTCTCTTAACTATTCTTTTTCTCTCTTTTTCTTTCTTCTTGGTTCTTTCTAACCCCTTCTCTGACCTCTTCTACTACTATACTTCTATTCTAATACTAACTAGTTAAGACTTAAAACTTCTTTCTCTTTCTCTCTATTAACTTTCTACTCTAATCTCTATATAGTCTACGAACTCTTAAATCTTCTAAATTCTCCTATTTCTCTCTTACTCTCTTACTTCTCTCTCTTTCTTCTTTCTCTTTTCCTCTACTGCCTTCTTCTTCTCTCTAATCTTCTCTTTCTTCTCTACGCTAGTCTGCTCTTCTACGACTTCTATCTACTTATTTTCTCTTTCTAATATCTTTTTTTTAATGCTCTTCTCTACTATGCGTTTTTCTTTTCTTATCTAATCTTTCTTTTACTCTTCTTACTGACTCTAAAACTTCTATCTGTATCTCTTCTATCTAAATACTTTCTTCTTTAAAGCTCTATACTACTATTTCTTTATAATCATCCTAGAGATCTCTGTACTTAATAAGCTATCTTTCTCCTTCTTTCTATCTCTAGCTTTCTATCTTCTATTAAGCTCTTTCTTCTATATACTATACTCTCCTGCTTTTCTCTATATCTTTTATATCTTCTCTCTACGTCTTGTCTCTCTTCTTATCTCTCTATGATCTATTCTTAAGTCTCTACTTGCTGTTCTAAATTTTAATTTAATACCCGCTTTGTCCCCTTTTTGTATGGACTAGATCTCTAAAACTCTCTAGTAACTTTCTATTTACTCTTTTCCTTTATTTTCTCTGCTTCTTCTATTCTATTCTTCTCTTATCTTATCTATCTCTTATACTTTTACTATCTTACTCTACATGCTTCTTCTATCTACTACTTTGTTAGAGCTCTTCTTCTTCTCTTATCTGATCTAACTTAATACTTCTTTCTCTTACTCTACTTATGTTCTTATCTTTTCTTGCTCTCTTAATATGTCTAATTACATTCTAACTCTTCTCTCTTTCTAACTCTTATTCCTTTCTCGTTCTCCCTTCCCCTTTTTCTTCCTCTTACCTTTTTCCCCCCCTCTTTCTTATACTTTTTACTATTTAATAATAGTCTCTTCTTCTCTAGAATAAAAAATTCTCTATTTTAGTCTCTGAATCTCTCTATCTTTCTGTTTCATTCTCTTTCTATACTTTTT
>NW_020872958.1:697683-702683 GCF_003789085.1 Penaeus vannamei | reverse complement strand
TAATATATAAAGTGTAATGTATGTACTGTATGTATTATGCTATTATATTTGAAAAAATCGGAAAAGGCATTGTAGAATATTTAAATGAGAAAAGAAATGATGCCTGAGAGGCCTTGGAAAGAAAAAAAAGAAAAGAAAATCGCAGCCTAAGTAAACAAAAAATTAAAACAATATGATATAATGCAGATTATCAATTTTTTAAAGAGGTTAGATGTTGGTCGGTGACAGCATTCGGATTCAATTCTATACATTTTGATTTGCTTAAATTATAAGCATCCCTGAGAATATCTGGAAATGTAACGTTGTGTGTGTGCTGTGTGTGTTGAGTGCCTAAAGTCTCTACGAATACATATCACTCACCACAACAGACTACATACAAGTAAAAATTTACACACAACACAACATTCATGTATGATACGACATAGATTCAAATACAATCACTGGTAGCTCAAAGATAACACTACACGTTATATAGAACTTCAAAAAATATTATATATCCAATACGTATAAATGAAGTAACAATTCAGAGTTACCTCAATATCTCAGAACTCAACACTCAATAATACTACGCGCAGGATACCCACCTGAGATAATCATTCCCACTAATAGTTTGTGTGCGCTGTCTGTGTGCGTTGCTGCCCTGTTATTCATATATATAAGTAGTGATAATGTACATTTAATAACGTATATATAAATACTAATATACTATAGTATTATATAGTATTATACTATATATATGATATTATATACGTATACTATTATAATATATATAATATATAGTAATATAGTAATTATACTAATAAATATAATATAATATATATATACTGTATACTTAATATATCTACTATATAATTATTACCTATATATATCATACTATAACATATAACATCACTACAGGTATATAATTAATAGTATAATATATATTATATATATTATATAATTATATATATAATATTATATAATATAAATAATATTTAGATATATTATATATATATACATATATACTTATATATAATATTAATAGTACTATATTTTTTTATTTTTATATAAATATATTTTAAAAAAAATTAGATCTATACTATATTATAGTATTATAACTATATATACTATTTTATTAAACTATACATACATACACAAACACGTGCGTTGGATGTGTGTTGTGTTGTTAGTGTGGTGCGTGTGCGATCAGCTAGTGCGTTGTGTAATTTGCTGAAAGTATATATATAATATATATACAATACTGTATTATACATATATAATATCTTATAATATATATATTATATTTATATATATAATAATATACATATGTATAATACAGTAAATATATAGTATTATATAATATGATATATAAGGTATATACATGATTAATACATATATATATATATATACGATATTATTAAATTATTATATATCAAGTATGTATTGTATGTATATACACGCATGATTATATATACTACACACAACCACCCATTTAACTTGCTTTGTCGGTTTTAAAATTCAAACATTCTAGCTCATACAAAATGCTTGGAATTTACCCATTAGAAACACTACACGTATGTATGCTTGCAAAACGTGCAAAAACTATATTGGAAAGTATGAGTTCGTTTTCGCAAAAAAAAAAATAAAGAAAAAAAAAATAAAAAAATAAAAAAAAAAATAAAGCTTCATGCAGAATAGTGTTTCATATTTTCAGCGTAATTTTCTCGAAATGCTGTCTGTTAATTGTTCACGTCGTTACAATTGAACTCGAAATCAAAAACTCTTGAATCTGAATGCCCAGTAAACATCAATGCGAAGGAACCTTAAAACTTAACTTTTTTGAATGGTAACTCAGAATCTCCCTGCTTAATAAAGATGTACCAAAAAGACGTTTTTTGTTTTTCGCACAAAAAATGCCCAATGCTCTCAACGATTGACATCAACATTCGGCCGCAATTGCAATGACAATGCTTTTCAATAAAATCAAGCGTATCCCTAAGGTATTAAATCACAGCCTCGTTGGTTTTCAGATATTATGTTACCCGTTGATTATTACGACATATTGGCTGCAATAGTTCCTTATTGGATTCCCCAGCCCTTGAATAAAATACTGGTGGAAATATGTCCTGTAGATTTATGAGATTACATTGCGTCACTGTAAGACTATGTAAACTGATTCCTTTGTTGAAATTAATTGGGCGTGGAAAAAAAAACAATCAAACGAAAAGAAAATTTAGTTATGGCTTTTATATTATACAACACACATATTATCTAATTATATTATATTATATATATATTTAAATACTATATATTAATAATAAATTATATAGTATATATACATATTTAGTATATATATATAATATACTATATAAATAGATTATAGATTATATAATATTATATATATATATAATATATACTTTAATATATAATATATTTTATTGCGTAGACGTGCGCGAATAGTAGCACTTGCCACGAAATTGCATGACGGGTACGCCAGGTAACAACTATGTGGATCTTTGCATTTATTAAACAGTAAAGAACGTATTTAGAGGCTGATATTTTCTTTTTATGACTATCGGGTAACTTTAAATTAGCTCTTAGGAACACGGACTAGTTCCTTATATGGATTGTAGAAAATCATTAAAAGCTGACAAACGGTTTGTACAAACATGTTATTTAGCTTCACATAAACCTTCTGAAAGCATACCGTAGACACGTGTACTGTATTTCCGGTTAATAAGGACGATTAAAAGCTCTCATTTTTCTCCTTTCCTGATAGAGATGTCATGTAAACGATTCCTTAAACAGATTAGAAACGGACAAGGTGTAACACAGCGAAGTGAATTCTCAAAACACAAAGATACACAAGCAAGTTACCAGAAACCAGATCACATTTCTTGGATTTTCATCTCATTAGAGCCTGGCGCAGTAGATCGTTAACAAATACTCGATATCAGCTACCTATAATTGCTAATGAAAATCGATGCAGCAGTCAGTCACTTCAGCCGCTGCAATTCAATTTAGTTTTTACCATTAAGAGAAGAAAAGCGAATGAATAGGTCCGTCAAGAAGATTGATATGGGATTAAAGTCAGTAGAAGTATCCTGGGCTGACATTTCCAAGACGTAAACATCGACAATATCCACAGATTAGACCAAGGTTCCCAAATATTTAGACATTCAGGGAAGGATGAATATATAAAGGTTGGTTGGGATTAAAACGAAGATGAAAGCACGGTGGCATTACAGATTACAGACCCCATGTTCTTCTATTCGCGATTTTTATTAGGGAACTGGGATACGAAAGTCAATAAAGAAATCTTACAATTCCGACGAAATACATAATCTACGTATATCCAGAATCACAATACTGTTAGATAAATTCAGTAAGAGAGACACATTGTATTTACTTGTTCATCCCATAAACTTTTCGTATGTAACTATGTATATATCAATCTAATTATCAAATATGATCTAATTTTCTTATCACCAATGAACGTTGTTTAATATCCAACTATTTAGACAAAAACCCAAATCAAAGCCAGGATTGTGGATGTCAAATTTGACCTTTGCGATAACTCCCAGCGAGGAATTCAAACATGGATGTAAAAGGGAGAGAATTTTACCTTCAATTGACACAATCCAGGAGTGAAACAGGGTCTGAATTTATGAACATTATTTTAGTCCTATTGCAAGTTCTTAGAAGGTCTGATGATTACTTTTTTTAAGCTCGAAATAAAGTGTCTGTACTTGCACTGGGCATATAGGATACGTCAGTGACAAATATATATTTGTATATATAATATATATATATATATAAATATATATATATATATATATATATATTATACATATATATATATATATATTATATATGTTATATATATATGTATTATATATATTATATAATATATATAATACTATAGTATATATATATATATATACTATATATAATAATATATATATATATACTATTATATTATATATATATATATATATATATATATATATGTATATATATATATATAATATATATACATATATATATATATATATATTATATTATATATATATATATACATACTGTGCTTGATGTATGTTATATGTTATGTATTTATATATATATACATATATATATATATATATATATAGTATATATAAATATATGTATATATATATTATATTATACAAATATATATATATATTTTATAATATAATATATATATATATATATGTGTGTGTGTGTGTGTGTGTCATGTTTGTGTGTGTGTTGTGTATTAGGAACGTATACGATGTGTAGTGTGTGTGGTTGTGTGTGTGTGTGTGTGTGTGTGTGTGTGTGTGTGGTGTGTGTGCTTGTGTTATGTTGTTGTGTGTGTGTATGTGTGTATGTATGTATGTATGTTATGTATATGATTATAGTATATGTGTATATATATGTTATATATATATATATATATATTATATATATATACTATATTATATATATAATTATATATATATATATATATACATTATACAGTAATACATATATATATGTATATATTATACGCATACACACACAAAGAGAGAGAAGGATAGACAGATGGATAAATAAATAAATAAAAAACTCTCATTTACTTTTTGAAATGTCTTAATTATGTGTCCATGCCGTTGGTAGGATATATTAGTAGTTCATATTTAGTATCTTTCACACTTTTATTAAAACTCGAAAAAATGATTTCAGACACGTGTACAGCAGCATTTCAGTGGCAATTATCTCTCGTAAAATTAATTGAATGCTAGAAAGTGCATTTTACTTTCATCGGTTTAATGTTAATACGGTCTTTTCAGACATTTTCTTATACTTTTTCATTATCATTTTCCTTCGTAATCAATCTTTAACATCCTTTCACTTGGTATACTGGCGCAATGCTTCACCGTATATTGTAAATAACGGAGCGAGAGAGTGACTGACCAGACAGAAAGAGAGATTAAAGATAATATCTATCTTTTTTCTGACTTTATGAGTTATTCATTTAA
>NW_020872958.1:690183-692683 GCF_003789085.1 Penaeus vannamei | reverse complement strand
GAGGGAGAGAACACACATACGCTCTCTAGCATGCGCAAACTCTTTCTCTTTCTCTTTCTCTTCCTCTCTCTCTCATATATATATATATATATATATATATATATATATATATATATATATATATATATATATATATATATTATAATATGTGTGTGTGTGTGTGTGTGTGTGTGTGTGTGTGTGTGTGTGTGTGTGTGTGTGTGTGTGTGTATACATACATTTATATATATAGCTAGACAGATAGATAGATAGATATGTATATCTATGTCTATATATAAGGTTGACATTTAAAAATCTGGACCCGAGCAGTGCCAGATTTTCAAAAATACTAGAATATTTATGGTTATATATGCTGTATACATTTAACAGAAAATGATTACATGCACAGCCCTTTGAAGAAAGAAAATTAAACACTAAATGAAAAGCATATGTCATGTTTCACAAAGGTCAAAAGCGTCACAGACCCGCCGTTATCAACTCTTTTTTTTCACTTTTTCTACAATCAACAGCGCACGATGTTTTACATTTTACACTATCTCTTTCTTTTGCTGAATTCGTCATGGGGCTTTACAACAGCAAAGACACGGCGAAATGAGAAGGAATGAGCAGTAATGCCTGTTAGCGCGTGCAAGCTGATCCCAGAGTACAGCGCCATCAAAACAAAAACAGCGATTCCAGAAACGCGGGAAAAATTATAAAATACGCTACGAAATCAATGCCAGATATCACAAGAAACTGGATTAATCGAAAGCCGAGTGCCCACGGGGAGTGTGTGTGTGTAAACCTTCGCTATCCTTACTCACGTATGAGTAGATAGGTAATATCTATGGAAGCTAGTTAGCTCCTAGTTGCCCACTCCTCTTAGTGTCTGCAACGACGGCGAGGTTTCGAATCCCGGTGGTTATTTATTCATATATATATGTGTGTGTGTGTTTGAGAGAGAGAGAGTGTGTGTGTGTTGGGGGGGGGGTGTTTGTGTGTACATATACATGTTTATATATGTATATATATATATATATATATATATATATATATATATATATATATATATATATTATATATATATATATATATATATACATATATATATATATATATATATATATATATATATATATATATATATATGTATAATATATATACATAATATATATATATATATATATATATATATATATATATAATATATATATATATATATGAATATTGATATATATTATACATATATATAAATAGAAATATACAGTACATATTATATTATATTTATATGCATATACATACATATATATATGTATATATATATATATATATTATATATATATATATATAATATAATATATAATATATATATATATATATGTATATATACACACTCTATTCATCCCTTCCCCTCCGCCTCTCTACCATCTATACCCCTTAACGGCCCTCCCTTTCCCTCCACCCACACCTATGCAATCACATGAATACCTCTCTATCCTTTTTCTTGGCGTTTCTCGTGGAAGTCGTTCAAGCATTTACTGTAAAATCTATTTCTTTTTCTCTCTCTCAGTCTATCTTTTCTTACCGTCATCATTCGCCATACTTCATCCCTATTCTCTTAAATGATATATTTAAAGAGCTTGGTATTTCCTGGATGATGGTATACAGTTAGATAAGGAGGGAGGAGGGGGGGGGGGGGCAGAACGACTGTCCTTGTTCACCAATGCAGCTCTGTTTTATGACCTACAGCTCCTGGCAACAGGTCGCACGGTGAAGAAATCAGCTACATGCAGTTGGGAGACAACACGGAGCGTTGAACAGATGCCATCGCCAACAGCGCCTCCAGTTGCTTAGCAGTACGTCGAGAAAGATCTAGATTTCTGTGGCAGAGTAACAGGGACAAAAAAGAAAAATACGCGGCTCACAGGAAGCTCCACACACACACACACACAAGCACACACACATGCACACACACACTTGTGTGCGTGTTGTGTGTATATATATATATATATATATATAATATATTATATATATATATATATATATATGTATATATATATATATATATATATATATATATATATATATATATATATATATATATATATATATATATATATATATATATATATATATATATATATATATTAGTATGCACAGGACCTCAACAGTGAAAGCGCCGGGTGACGCGAATCCTGGGATTAGCGCCGCCCAATGCAGCGTCGCGCCGACCGCAGTCCTTATGGCCGCCCACCGCCCTGATTCGCGGGCGGGGCGTGCCGTCATCTCTAGAGAAATAAGCGCATCTGGCTGCGAGAATATTTCAATAGCGCAGCTCGGCGCCGCACAATGCACAATGGTCCGCGGCGACAAAGCAGCACCAGAGAAGGATTGATAATACGCGCACCTGCTGCTTAATGCACCTCGAGTGGGCGTGTTTTGGAACGCGTGTGCGCCGAAAGCTCAATGCACATGAAGTGTCTGTGTATTGAGATGTGAGTAAGTACATGAAGATGTACCT
>NW_020872958.1:682683-685183 GCF_003789085.1 Penaeus vannamei | reverse complement strand
TATCAACACACTAAAATGGCTAAAAGTGCAACAGAAATACAACTATGACACATGCATTTCTAATCCATAAAATTATCACATGGAATTTACCCACATTGGCTATTAACCTATACGGACAACAGGTAACACAACGGGTGTCCAAACAAGGCAAAAACAATGCCTATATATCAAGGATCAATACAAAACCGGGGCAAGAAATATGCTAATCCGAGGACTGGTGACTTGGAACTAATTTACCCGAAAATGTAAGAAATATTTCCAACCCAAAAGACATTTAAAACAAAAGTTAAAGAACATTCTACTGAAATATCAATGACAATCAGGCGCTAAACATCAAGCCAGACGATATTTCAATCACATATTGGTATTATTGCTTATGTGTAATTTTGTTCCACAAGCATTGTATATCTCATGTTCATAGCACCCAATTGCATTGTGTAAACACCTTATATGTAAAGAGAATACCATTGTAATTAATGGAATAAAGTATTTGAATTTGAATTTGAATTGAACTCTCTTCTCTCTCTCTCTCTCTCTCTCTCTCTCTCTCTCTCTCTTCTCTCTCTCTCTCTCTCTCTCTCTATATATATATATATATATATATATATATATATATATATATATATTATATATCTTTCTTTCTCTCTCTCTCTTTCGCTAGTTTTTGGACATTACTGTACTAGATAACCCAAATCTGGGAGTGTGTGTCTGCCTGCTTATTTTGAGGATGCTTGATAAAAAGTGTTTAATATATTTCCGTTTTATTACAATCTATTTTTTTCTATTATATATTTCAGATATTTTCGATTATCATTATCAGTGTCATTGATGTAATCATCATTGTTCTTAACAATTGACACATACCATGGTTATTGCTATCCTCATCAGAATCATTATATTCATTAATCGTATTACTATAATTCGTAGCACTAGTGTGATTTTATCATTATTACGGTTGTTAGTTCTCTTACCTTTATTTGCATTGTCCTTTCATCATTATGATCAGTTTCATTATTATTGTTATTATTTTTCATTATCTTTATAATAATCTATTATCATTGCTCTAATTTATATAATTTTCTTATTACTACTACTATTATAGTTGTGGTTATTATAATAACAATTATTATCATTATTATAATCATTATCATTATCATCATCATCACATTATCATTATCATTATTATTTTTATTATATTACTATTATCATAATAATAATATTATTATTGTTATCATTGTCTTCATTTTTATTAATATTAATATGCATTATGATTATTAGTCTTATGATTATCATCATCATTAATGTTCTTATTATTATCACTATGTTATTATTATTATTATTATTGCCATTATGATTATTGTTAGCAATACCATTACTGCCATTATATTTTCTATCGCTATTATTAAAATTATTCTCATTATCATTATTATCACTATCATTATTAATAATATCAACGTTCTTCTTCTTGATATAATCCTTATGAATGTCATTATTCCAAATATCATTATCGTTATTATATTTTTGTTACCATTATGTGATATTAGTAGTCATCATTATTACTAAACTTTTTTCACTGTTATAATCTTTATTATTATCATCATCATTTATTTTCAGTATTATCAATATTATTATTATCATAATTATTATTATTATCATATTATACCATTATAATCATTATTGTCAATGTTATTGTCATTACTATCATCATTGATATTATTATTATCATTATTTCTTCTTTTATCATGGTTATCATTGCTACCATCATTATCATTATTATGAATGTTATTGTAATTACTATTATCGTTTTCATTATTATAATGATTATCATAATGATAGCGATTATTGTTATTACTATCATCATCATTATTATCTTATACTCTGCCTGTTGGAATTGCTGTCTTTACTCCTGTTGGGCGGGTCATAACAAACGACTAAGAGCTAACAGGAAATATCTCTCTAACATCTCTAACACCTTCCTCGTGATCCTTGCAGTTCCTAATATGTCAGTCTTTTGTACAACTCATCGCCCGGTATCCCAATTCTCAATCCATTTGTCTTTTGTCACACTTCCAAGGGCCTCTAAGACCATAGAAACTAACTGCACCTTCCTTAGTAGCCACAGTCTTCCAATTTCCCTTCGGAAGTCTTGGTATTTCTCCACCTTTTCGGTTTCCTTTTCATGTACTTTCCCTTAGGCCGGCACTGCAATATCCACCATTATACCACATTTATCCTTCTTATTAATAACAATGACTGGTCTGCTTGCTTCTATCACACTGTCGCATTGTGTATTCATATCACACTGTCGCAAATTTTTGCATCTTCATTCTCTGCCTTTCTTTCTGGGTCATGTTCATACCATATTTCCTTATGTTCTAATGCATTTTTCTTACCCATTTCTTTACCACATTATCATCACCTCTTGTATTCTTTCAGAGATTATTTCTTACATCCCCTTACAACGTTGAAGTGATGATAGTAGTAGTAGTTGGATATTCAT
>NW_020872958.1:655183-657683 GCF_003789085.1 Penaeus vannamei | reverse complement strand
GTACTTGAGAAAAATGAGTTTAATGTAATTCTTCAAATGTGAATCCTTTCATTCCATCAGTGATCCTAATGCCTTGGCGGAGGTATGCGCTTTCTGAGTGTTTCGGGTTATTATTGTTATTATTCCTATTCGAGGCAAGTAAACTACACTGAAAAAGTTAGAACGTCAATCTATGTACATTAATGTTTACACGACTATTCGAGGGAGGTGATAAGAAGGAAGGAAGCAGTTGAAGTGGGCAAAGGGAGTAGAGAGAGATAGGGAGGGACAAAGATATAAAGGGGACATAGGGAAGGGTAAACAGAGGGGAAACGAAGGGACTTAAAGCAATAAATAGAAGGGGAAAGAGAGAGGGTAAAGGACTCGGAAAAAAGGAGGAATGGGAGAACGAGGGAAGGGCTAAAGGGAGCGAAGGAGATGGAGAGTTGAAGATGGAAGAGGAGGAAAGTCGGAAGGGGCAAGAGGGAGCGGTGAGACGAAAGTTAGAAGGAGGAGGAGAGTTCAATATTTCAGTTATTTTTCTTTTTTTTTCGCTTACAAGGCTCCCGCTAATAATAATACCAATACCAGTGATCATGATAATAATGATAATGGTGATAATGATAATAACGGTAATAATAAGAGAAAAGGGAAATAATCACAACAATAAAGATAATAATAACGGCAATAGTAATAAAAAATCATCCATGATAATGATAACAAAGATAATGGTAATGATGATAGAGATGATAATAATGATAATAAATTAATAAAAAGAATAATGAACTTTATCATCTTTACTGCAATTATTATCAATTATCATTATCATGCAAAAAACAATTCATTATCATGAAAAGTTCAAACCTTGGGATTCCACATTAACAATACCTGACACTAGAATCGATTAACATACAGCATACCATCATGGCATTTATCCTGCAATATGATTTTTTCATGGCTTTCCAACATTACAAGATATATTTGCAAGATAACTATCCCTTTTAGTGAAAAGTGTGTTAGACTTGCTAAGAAATAACATAAAAAAAACGTGTTAAGTCGCACCTATATGTATTTATATGATTGAATAATCCGCTATATATATATATATATATATATATATATATATATATATATATATATATATATATATATATATAATATATATATATATATATATATATATATATATATATATATATATATATATATATATATATATATATATATATATATATATATATATATATATATATATATATATATATATATATATATATATATATATATATATATATATATATTATATATATATAACATATATATAATATATATATATATATATATATATATATATATATATATATATATATTTATATATTATATTATATAATATATATATATATATATATATATATATATATATAATATATATATATATATATATATATATATATATATATGTGTGTGTGTGTGTGTGTGTGTGTGTGTGTTGTGTGTGTGTGTGTGTGTGTGTGTGTGTGTGTGTGTGTGTGTTTGTGTGTGTGTGTGTGTATGTATATAAATATATATGTTTGCATGTATGTATGTCTGTGCGTGTTTGTGTATTGAATTATCTGAAATCTGTATATGATTGTTTCACTGACTCTGGTTCCCGGAATGCTAAAGAAAACTAGCTTATGACTCTAATCTGTATGGTATCGTATGCTGCGCTCAAAATGGAAAGAAAAATACGAAATGTTTTGTAAAAAAATATAAAACATTAAAGATTCATGTTGAAGGCACATCCGTCATAATGTCCTGTCATACCATTCTCCGTTTTTGCAATATTCGTTGGAACAAAACAGTCAGGATTTGCATTATTTTTCCTCTCCTTTTTGCTCCGTGTTTCATTAAGACTTTTCATCCCATGAGATTTATCAATCCATGTCGCTTTTATTTCGCTCTAGAAGTTTCAATTCCAGTCCTTTTTTTACATTTTTAATCTATATACATGCATGTGCACATGCACACACACACACACACACACACGCATACACACAAACACAGACACATGTACACGCACACGCACACTCGCACGCACAAACACACACACATACACATAGTTAAAATCACATACTTGTAGTAGCAATCGTTAAAATCACTAAGGAATACTTGCATATACATAAAAAGCGCCACAAAAGTAGGCAAGCATGCGATGAATAAGCGAATCATTATATTTCATTCGCGAAATAGCTATAGAAAAAAGTAAATACATGAAAATAGATACACAAGAACGCCTTAAAGCCATTGGCATTTACGAAAGATCCGACTGGAAATTTGATAGATGTGCATGCTGGTAAAGATAATTAGATATCACATAAGTGTTATTTTCAGATGACACAAACCATAGCAATTATATCATTACACAAAGAAAAGAGAAATGACAAGGTAGCTAAGGAAGAAAAAATAATGAAGAAATTCCCAAGCCCTATAGAATGCTTGCAACAGTAATTAACACAACAACAGATTTTAAAAAAATCTT
>NW_020872958.1:647683-650183 GCF_003789085.1 Penaeus vannamei | reverse complement strand
TCGTGTTGTTGGTTGAGTCACTCTTTTTATCATTGTCCTCCTTCCCTCTTTTCTTTCTTTTCTTTCCTCTCTCTTCGTGTTGTTAGTTGAGTCACCTCTTTTGTCACTGTTTTCATTTCCTCTTTTCTCGTTTTTCTTTCCTCTCCCTTCGTTTTGTTAGTTGAGTCACCTCTTTTATCACTGTTCTCCTTCCCTCTTTTCTATCTTTTCTTTCCTCTCTCTTCGTGTTATTAGTTGAGTCACCTCTTTTATCACTGTTCTCCTTCCCTCTTTTCTATCTTTTCTTTCCTCTCTCTTCGTGTAATTAGTTGAGTCACCTCTTTTATCACTGTTCTCCTTCCCTCTTTTCTATCTTTTTTTTCCCTCTCTCTTCGTGTTATTAGTTGAGTCACCCCTTAATGGGAAGAAAAAGGAAAACGAGGGAGAAAGAAATCCGTTTGAAATTGTAATGTAGGTTGTAAGTTGTCAATCAGGTTAGTGTGTTGGACGTAGCGTGCTGACACGTGTGTTTTCCATTCCGCCTCCATGACCCCCGAACACGCATGTACATTCACTTACATGTGCGCATTACACAGACACGTGCGGTCATATGCGTACCTGCACGCATAAACGAATGGATACACGCACACGGACACGCGCGTATGCTATATATAAACACACAGAGATACATTCACGCACAAACACGCAATCACATACATGTAGATGAAAGCGTCTACGAAACTTGGACAACCTAGATTCACACTCATATACTGTACTGTTTATACGTAGTTACATGACTGCCTATCCGCTCTCTACTCCATCTACGTACACTCGTCATCACAAAATAAAAAAGCACATATAGACGAAGTTCAATCATTTCCACACTCTACGTCCAAACAACCCCACTTACTTACCCCCCCTCTCCCCCCCCGGTCAGAATTACCCCACTACCCACACGAACATTACATTTACTTCTTCCCCGACCCAATAACAACCCACAACCCACTTACACAGAAACATCCCTACTAACCTCCCTCCATCCCCCAATCCCCCTGATACACACAAACAAAACATATCCTCACGAACCCCATCCCCCCCACCCACGACCACAACTCGCAAAAACACTCTCTAATAACCCCTCCCCCTCCCACCTCTTCCTTCAGCAAACCCCTCATACACGTAAACATTCACAGGTAACCCCCCCTCCCTCTCCGATCCCCTCACGCCCACCCACCCCCACTCACCAACCCCACATCACAAAACCCTTCAACAAACCCTCATACACGTAAACATTCACAGATAACCCCCCCCCACTCTCCGATCCCTTCACGCCCACCCACCCCCACTCACCAACCCACTTCACAAACCCGCCCGCCACCACCTCACACACCCAAGCCCGCAATAAAGGAAAGACACATACAACAAAAAAAAGAAAGAAAGAATAAGAGAAAGAAGAAAAAAAGAAAAAGGAACGTAGAATGAAAGAAAAAAAGAAGAAAAGGAAGGAAATGAAATTAAAAAATAGAGAAAATGAAAAAAGAAAATGAAAAAGAAAGAAAGAAGAAGAAAAACATAAGAGGAAAGAAAGAAAAAAAAAGAAAGAAAAAAATAAAAAAGAGAAAGAAAGAAAAGAATAAGAAAAAAAAAAGAAAGAAAAAATATTAAAAACAAAGAAAAGAAGAAAAAGAAAGAAAAGAAAAAGAATAAGAAAAAAGAAGAAAAGAAAAGAAAAAAAAGCAAAGAAGAAATAAAGAAAGAGAGAAAAGAAAAAAAAAAAGTCGCACGGTGCACGCGCTCCCTCCGCTTTGAGTTAATATATTCCGTGACTTTTGTAGCCTCGTTGGCGTCGCCGAATCCACGACCTGAAAATGACAGAAAATGTCACTCATTTTCACACGTTCAGTCCGCAATCTCCCATTTCTCGCTCTGTGTATCTGTCTGTTTCTTTCTTTCTTTCTCTTTCTGTCTACTTTGTTTGGTTATCTGTCTAATTGTTTGTCTGTCTGTGTGCTAGGCTGTTTATTTCTCTTTTTGTTTCTCTCTCTCTCTCTCTATCTATCTATCTATCTATCATCTCTCTTCGCTCCTCTATCTCTCTCTCTATCTATTTATTCTATCTCTCTCTCTCTCTCTCTCTCTCTCTTTCTCCTCTCTCTCTCTCTCTCTCTCTCTCTCTCTCTCTCTCTCTCTCTCTCTCTCTCTCTCTCTCTCTCTCTCTCTCTCTCTCCTCTCTCTCTCTCTCTCTCTCTCTCTCTCTCTCTCTCTCTCTCTCTCTTCTCATCTCTCTCTCTCTTCCTTTAATGCAAGCTATATGCTTTTAATTGCTTAAGTTTCTTCCTTCTCTCCCTCTCTATCTTTTTCTCTCACTCTGTCTCTCTTCCTTGTCTCTGTTCTTCTGTCCTTCTGTCTCTCTCTCTCTCTCTCTCTCTCTCTCTCTCTCATCTCTCCCTCTTCTCTCCTCTCTCTCTCTCACCTCTCTCTCTCTCTCTCTCTCTCTCTCTCTCTCTCTCTCTCTTCTCCC
>NW_020872958.1:625183-627683 GCF_003789085.1 Penaeus vannamei | reverse complement strand
ATCTTTTTGTGGAGTATTTCGCAGCTCAAGTATTCCGGGTTAACAAGATTTTTTTCCATTCGCGTATTGTAGTGTTATTGAATGTCTTTTGTGAAGAGGTGCACTTCAGACCAGCCAGTATAGCGGTCAGCAAACACAAGATATAACCTGCTAGCAAGGCTGAACAGATTGACTGATGTAGCTTCAGAAGGTCTCGGGTGTGGAGACTGTAGCAGGGGTTCCTTTTGCTGCATTGTAATACTTGACAAGATGTGTAGGCTCATGCTGTAGTGGCAATGTTTATGCCTGGCCACCATACCGTTTGCTGTGTACGACGCTTAATGACTTGTGAACCTCGGTAAAAGTTATGAAGATGCCTGAGGACCTTATACCACATGTTTGTTGGTATGACAATACATCCACAGAGAACAAGGCCAGTCTTGTGACATTTCTTATATAAAATACCCTTAGCAAGGCATTTCCTTTTGAATGGCGGGATTTGTCATCACATCCAAAACAAAATAGTCTTTCTGGGCCTGTTATGATATTTTTATATCTTCTCTGGTGAGACAGAGATTTACGTTCCCTATATTTTGTTAGTTGGTAAATTCTACATAAGAAGTTGTATTGCTTTTGCGTGCAGCTTCATGACTTTTTCATATGACTGCCACTTGTTGAAGAGATGGAAAGTATCGAGGGCTTGGATGCGTTCATCCAGATCAAGATCACATATACCTGCAATGATACTGTAAAGAGACATTCATCAAGGCAATGTCCACAGAGATCAGCACCTGCAGCCATTTGCTTCAGATTTGCGTAGAAAACATCATATGTTTGACCAAGAGCTTGACAAACTTGAGTAAATTGCTGACGACGAAGTGTTTGGCTTTTTTTGACGAAGGATGTTACTGATGGGCATTGTGGAATCTGCATGGACACTGAGGGAGTGTACTAGTGTTTCTTACATTGTCAACACAACGGCATAAATATGCTAGAACATGCTTTGGATAAATATTGAGTCCTACCATGACGTAATCGTCCCATGACGTTTTACATTCTTCATACGCCCTAAGTGTCGAACCTGTCGAGAAAGGAGTGGGAAAGGGAATGCTGGGATTTTTAGGGGTTTTGTAAGGACCGTTGCCGATATGGGTGGCGTAATGACTGTTGTCTGTGTGGTGTGCAGTGTCGTTGAGGTCGTTGCCGATGCTTTAGGAGTTGAGGACGTTGCAGACGTGTGAGGCGTTGATGTAGTCTAGGCAGAGGGGGGGTAGATGTTAATGTCAGGTGTGACAAAACGTAAATTTTGAGTCATCAAATCTGATTCTTGCTTACATTGAGTGGCATGCTGTCGCTTCTCCTCTTGTTGCTTTATATAATCAAGGAGAACAAAAGTTGTAATTTCAGCTGGAGTGGTTTCTGTGATGGAAGGTATGGGAGATTTTTTTCTCTTTAGGCGGCATTATAGTATGTTGAGTATGTCCAGGTAAGTATTAATATATGAGTATGACCTTTTTAGTCTAAAATACGCAAACAAACTGGCAGGCTGCAGTAGGAATAAGCGACTGTTCAAGTCTCTCCTTAATTAATCATAGAAAATGTGTGGCAACTTGACGTGATGTCTCCGAGAAGACCGTGTGACAGCATAATGAGTATATTTACCATGTTAAATTACGAGCACTAAACACTAGGCGACGCTGGAACACTACACTGCACTGCGCCATGTATGTTTCTATATCAGAAAAAATAACGGAAAGAATTTACTTGTGTCCAGGATGCTTCAGTCTTGAATTTAGTGAACAGAGCATCAACAGCCATCTTCTACCACGTGATACAAACAAAGGCCTCTCTCGTCAGAGGGAGGATGAGTATAAAAGCTTTCAATTATATCATGTATATAAAGTAACAGGATGATGATGTGTAATATGACTATTTTTTATATACAAGCGAGAAAGAGTAACAGGATGATGATAAGTAGTATGACTATTTTATTTATATACAAGAGAGAGAGAGAGAGAGAGAGAGAGAGAGAGAGAGAGAGAGAGAGAGAGAGAGAGAGAGAGAGAGAGAGAGAGAGAGAGAGAGAGAGAGAGAGAGAGAGAGAGAGGGAGAGAGATAAAAGAGAAAAGAGAAAGGAAAACAATAGACCCATCCGTTACCAACAACGGGTTCCACCTGCCCATACTTTCCGCCTTAAAAGTTTCCAGCAATGATAAGAGGGTGCGAAAGGAAAGCCAAGGAAAAGAAAAAGGAAGACATAAATAAGAGAGTGTGGGAAGAAACTGTCTGTTCCTTCAGACTCCGATGGTCATTCTTTGTTCCTTGGCGAGAGGGGGAAGAAAGTCTACAAAATGCGAAAACCTGTGTAAACATCATTTTAAGGGGGTGGTATTTCTTGGGATAAAAATTATTTCTCGGGGCTATGGTGCAGCGTGTATCTCGGCGTTAGATTTACGAGACGTTGTGAAACGATGCCTGAGGATTCGCACATGTGGAGGAGGAAGACGGTGTGATACTCATA
>NW_020872958.1:602683-605183 GCF_003789085.1 Penaeus vannamei | reverse complement strand
GACATAAATAACTAAAGTTGTAGTTTCTGATACCATGATTACTATAAATCACTTAATAATGTCATGTTACTTTGCACAGCCACTAACAGTCACCACACCACAAATTAAACATAAGCTAGCAAGGTGCTGCTAATAGGTGCACAGCCACCACATTTGCAACCAAGAACCACAAAGCCACAGAAGCAACAAGGGCATTAGGAGTCAGAGCTAATAAGAGTGCAAGGCCACAGTTACAAATGTTTTTTTTCTGTTACTAAAGTTATTGCTATCACATCATACTTACCAACAGTCAAACACAGAAACAGACTTAATAATACATCTACAACCTCATCAAGTGATTAATATTTAGGTTTCTCTGGTGACATTAAAAGGCTTCCACAGAAAAACATGATATCATATTTTTTGGTATTGGCTAACAAAGTACAATCAAATGGTGTGAACAAGCAAACATAATGAAAGATATATCAACATCCTAACATTGGTGTTACAGGAAATGGTTGCTATAAGCTACTCTAATGTTAGATTACATTAGGCTCTTGTCAAAAAGTGAATTGTAGAAGTAACACATTCTAAGTCATGAGCCCTATAATGATCTGAAAGTTTATACTCTTTGTGAGCTGACAAGTAGGTGCACAACCATATTACTTACAGTACTTAAGCCTTATCAGGTACTAGATAAGTGGTATAACTCTTGAGTCACCCACATAGGCTAACTGTATCTTACAGTTATATACTACAGGTTGTCACTGTACAATGGGGAGTTTAGAAACCCATTCATATTTTACATCTTAAAATAAGTGATTTACCTATCTTCAGCAGGAGATCTTAAAACAACTTCTTTAAATTGTACAAAAACATGATGATTTAGCCCAAATTGGGAAAAATTATATACAAGTAACTAATTCCGATGTTAAATAAAGATATCATGTGTAACTGGATCCATAGAATATCATATAATCAAACATAACAAAGTATTATTTGCTTACACATGCTTAAATCTCTTAAAAGTATAATATCTAGCAAGCAAAGATCATGAATCCACACAGTCTTATCAAATTGCATTTTTGCAAACAGACAAATTGTACTTGTTCCAGCACCTTAAATCAATATAATTCCCCTGAAACTTGATGCACACATAAAAATTCTGCTTATAAATGATCACAGGCTAATAAAAGTGGACAAAACATAAGAAACTGGGAGAGCTGAGAAATTTATGTTACTTCTTAGCTTCCATTACATCATTTCCTTATTACTGGATACTTTAACAAAGTCCAAAAAAATCAATACCTTAATGTTATATTTAGTGCAAGTTGGAACTATGACTTTTGATAAGTCATGCAGCCTACTGCTATCTTTCTTCATTCTGAAATATAGAGTAGGTTTTGGCATCTAGAGGAATTATCCAGAACACTTGGATGAGAGGCAGATTAAGTCATACAAGTAGTTATATTTCTGCTTAGTGGTGCTGTAGACTTTACAACCATTTGTGCAATGTCAAAAAAATGTGTAGTGTTTATCAAATGAATAAACTGAAAAAAAAAAAAAATAATAATAATAAAATAATAATAATAATAATAATTCTGGAATTCTATCTCATATGTGTAGTGCAAAACAACATAATAATACACTTCCACAACTTCATACAGCTTTTAAACCACTTCAAATTTATCTGCTTTATTGTTTCAAAAACATAAAGAATCTGCCAAACATTATATTCCATCCTAATATGGGCAAGCTTCTAAAGCAAGTACCTGCATTTGAATCATCTTCAAATAACAGAAATGCACTTCAGTCATTTTTTTATCCCTATAATCACTAGTGGGTTCATAATCATTAGAATGTTTTCACCAGTAGCGCAACATCTTCTTCTTTAATTTTCCCTTCTTTTTACTTTCTGCTACCTATCAAGCAACATATAGTAGCAAGCATCACAAGTGAATACTTGCCCTCCAAATACTTTGACCTCAGACTAATGAAGTATAGATTCTACCTATGCTAAATGCACACCCAGCTTTCTCTTCTTCACTTTGTATAAATGATGAGAATGGCATAAAATGGCAAATATAATTTTTGCTTTTTAAGTAATTCTATGTGAAGGGAAATGGGACAAGGGAAATAACTACTAGATGCACTGCAAAACCAAGCTGATCTAAATATTCTATTCTACCTTCCTCAATGGTATCCATATCTGTAAATGTGTATATTTATTTATGCATGCAAGCATTCTTTTTATCATTTGTGTGTGTGTGTGTATGTGTGTGTGTGTGTGTGTGTGTGTGTGTGTGTGTGTGGTGTGTGTGTGTGTGTGTGTGTGTGTGTGTGTGTGTGTGTGTGTGAGTGTGTGTGTGTGTGTTGTATATGTGTGTGTGTGTGTTCTGGATAATTCATAATATATATATATATATATATATATATATATATATATATATATATATATATATATATATATAATATATATATTGTGTGTGTGTGTGTGTGTGTGTGTGTGTGTGTGTGTGTG
>NW_020872958.1:590183-597683 GCF_003789085.1 Penaeus vannamei | reverse complement strand
TCTTTGCCTTGTTTATTCCACCATTCTTCCTGTTCATCTATCTCTTTCCACTCTTCCCTTGTTTATCAGGCCTATCTTATTATCCTCTTTTCTTATTATCCCCTTTCTTATTGGTCTTTCTTAGTATCCCCTTTCGCTAATTTCTTTTCCTTGGCTATCTTTCTTGTCTCTTTCTTCCTTTTTATTGGTTCTTAAATTTGGGCAGAGTCATCTTTCTCTCTTTTCTTACTGGTCTTCTTATGTTCCTTTATCTCCTTTCATTGGCGTTCTCTTCGTATCTCTTCTCTCCTCATTACACTTTCTTTCTTTCTCTCTCTCTCTCTCTCTCTTTTCTCTCTCCCTTTTCTTTAACTTTATTCTTGCGTTCAGTCTGTGATTTTTCTTTTTATTTTATTTCATTTCTATCTCTTCGGATCTTTAGTGTGGATTTGTCCTATTCTTCTTTCGTTTCTATCTATTTAATTTTCTTGTTCTCCTCCATTGCGTCTTCTTATCTTTATTTCCTTTGTTTCCTTTCTTTCGCTTCCACTCTCATTATCCTTCCTTTTGCTACTTAATTCTTTCTATCTTCTTTTCTCTTCTTCTCTCTTTCATCTCCAGCTATCACCTTCCCCTTCTTCGTCCTTCTGTTTCTCTTCTCCCCTCTTCCTCTTCCACCTTCCTTTCTCTTCCTTTTCACTTCCTTTCTTCTCCCTTCTCTTCCACTTTGCTTTTTCCTCTTCCACCTTCTTCTTCAATTTTCCTTCTCTTCACCTCCCTTCTTTCTTCTTCCCTGTTCTTTCATCCATCTCCATTCTTCCCTATATCCTGTTCCATAGCCCATTTTTCCTCTTCCACTTCTCCTATCCACTTCTATTTCCCTTTCGATATTCTTCACCATCCTCTTCTACTCTTCCTCCCTCTATCCTTCTTTCCACCTTTCTTCTCTCCTCTCCTCATTTCCCTCTTTCACATCTCTCTTCTGCCTCCTAATTCCTCTATCCTTCCTTCCACCTCCCATCTTTCCTCTCCACCTTCTCTCCCCTCATTCCTCTTCCACTTCTACTTCCTTTCCTTTCTTTCTCTCCCTCATCTCCCCTCCTCCACCTCCCCATCTCCCTTCCTCCACTTCCCTATCTCCCTCCTCCTTCGCCATATCTACCCTCCTCCACTTCCCTATCTCCCCTCCTCCACTCCCTATCTCCCTCATTCCCGCCCTCATCCCCTCCCTATCTCTCTCTTCCACCTCCCCATCTCCCCTCTTCCACCTCCCACACTTCCACCCCATCCCCAGAGCCCCAGACACCCCATAGCCCCCCCTCCAATCCCCCAGAAACCCCCACGACACCCCAGAACCCCCCCACAGGACCCCCAGACACCCAGATCCCACCCATAGCCCCCAGAACCCCAGATACCCACCATAGCCCCCCAGAAACCCCAGATCCCCCCCAGACACCCCCGACACCAGACCCCCAGGACACCCCCCCCCCCTCTCCCCCGAGCCCCCAGCGTTCCCAGAGGCCGGCTAGTAATAGTGTTAGGTCGTCTGCAGTGTTCTCATTAGAGTTCCATAAGTTACAAGATTGGTGTTCCTCCTCGGGCCGCGTTGCAGATTATCTTGAATCTTTAATTATTACTTGGGCAACGTTCTTTTCCCTTTATTTATCGCACGCTGAGCGAATCGTCTGGAGTTGAGGCGGAGAGTCTTTTCAGAGGATTTGCTCTGGGTGAGGGGGGAGGGGGGGGGTGAGGGGAGAGAGGAAGAGTGGGTGAGAGGAGAGAGGAAGAGAGAGAGGGAGAGAAGGAGAGGAGGGGAATGGGAGAGGGGGAGAGGAGAGGGAGAGGGAGAGGGAGAGGAGAGTGAGTGGGAGAGAGAGTGGGAGAGGGAGCGGGAGAGAGAGAGAGAGAGAGAGAGAGAGAGAGAGAGAGAGAGAAGAGAAGAGAGAGAGAGAGAGCGAGAGAGAGAGAGAGAGAGACGAGAGAGAAGAGAGAGAGAGAGATGTTTACAAAAAAAAGAATCTGATTTAACGGTTTTATCGTATGTATAAATATACTTTATTCACCTGTGTCAAGTGTAATGTAAAGCAGCAAAATAATTATCATACTTGGAGAGTGGACCTTCCTGTCCTCCCATTCACCCTAAAGGACACAGACAAACAGGCAGACACTCAGCCGAACAGACAGACAGACAGAAAGACATGCACATATAAACGCACGTTGTAGCGGCAGGCAGACAGATAGAGAGATAGACACTAAGGCAGACTCACACACAGATAGACAGACAGATAGACAGAGAAACCGAGAGACACAGACAGGCAGATAAGCAGAGAAACACACACAGACAGATAGAGATATATTCACACAGAAAGTCGCATACAGACAGACAAGACAGAGAGACACTCAGAAAGACATGTACAGACAGACGAACAGATAGACACATAGGACACATACAGACAGACAGACAGTAAACGGAAAGATAGGCAGACAGACACAGAAAAACAACATACATGCAGAAGGACTGATTCATAGAAAGACATATACATGCACGTAGATAGACAGACAGAAAGCCACATCCATACAGACATTAAGACAGAAACCTAGAAATATACAGACAGAAACACATAGAAAGATACATACACACATACAGGCAGACAGACAGACAGACAGACATAAAGACATAGCAAGATACATACAGACAGACAGACAGACAGACAGACATAGCAATATACATACATACAGACAGACAGACAGAAAGACATACAAAAAGACATAGCAAAATGCATACAGACAAACAGACAGACATACAGAAAAATATAGCAAAGGACATACATACATACAGACATACAGACAAACAGAAAGGCAGCAAGATACATACATACATACATACAGAAAGAAAGAACGACATAGCAAAATACATACATACATACATACATACATACATATAGACATACAAAAAGAAATACAGCAAGACACACACAGACAAACAGACCGACAGACATGGCAAGACAACACACAGACAGACAGACATAAGAATAACAAGACACACACAGACAAACAGACAGAAAGACATAGCAAGACACACCAGACCGACGACGACGACAAGACGACACACACAGACAGACCGACAGACAGACACAGCACACACACAAACAGACAGAAAGACATAGCAGACACAGACGACACCGACAGACATGCAAGACAACACAGGACCGACCGAACCGACCGACATAGCAAGACACACACAGACAGATAGACAGACAGACATAGCAAGACACACACAGACAAACAGACAGACAGACATAGCAAGACACACACAGACAAACAGACCGACCAGGCATAGAGATAGCAAAGACACACCCATACATACAAGACATACAGACAACACAGAAACGACAGCAAGATACACAGCAGACAAACAGACAGAAGACATAGCAAGACACACACAGACCGACCGACCGACAGAGATAACAAGACACATACATCCAGGCAGACCGACAGACATAACAAGACACACACAGACAAACAGACCGACAGACATAGCAAGACACATACGTACACCATCAGCCAGGACAGAACATAGCGACACACACATCCAGCCAGACCGACAGACATAGCAAGACAGACCAGACCAGACCGACACCGACGGACCGCGACCCCCCAGGCTGCGAGAGAGGGCGAAGAAGACCAGGAGGCAGCAACACCGGGAGAGGAGGATTTAATATGTAGAGAACAGACGGCCTCTTGCAACATTCACTCTCCTCCCTAATTACCCTTTCTATCGATCCCAGTTGCAACGTTGCCTTCTCCTCCCCCCCTACCCCCTACCCCCTAACCCCTATCCCTACCCCCCTACCCCCTCCTCTATGCCCATCCCCATCCCCCTCCTCTATGCCCATCCCCATCTCCCCCCCCCTCCCCCTTTTTTGAAAGCTACTTCCTTAGGAGGAGGAAGAAGGAAGAGAAGAAGGGAAAGGGGTGGGAGGGGTGGAAGGGAGGGTGGAAGGGGGGGGGTAGGATGGAGGGAGGGGGAAGGGGAGGGGAAGGGGGGAGGGACGGGGAGGGGTTGGAGGGGGGTGGGGGGGGGAGGGAGGGAGGGAGGAGGAGGAGGAGGGGAAGGACGAAGGAGGAAATGGGATGGATGAAGGAAAAAAATGAAGGAGGAAAGGGAAACAGGGAGAGGAGGAGGGAAGGAGAAAGGAAAAGAAGAAAAGAAGGAAGAAGAAAGGGAAGAAGAACGAGGAGAAGAAAGGAGGGAAAGGGGGGGGGAGGGGATTAATCTGAACTTTGGACTCCCGGATTAATTTGAACTCGAGAGCCCGGATTTATCTCAACTTATCCGAAGAATGGCTCTGGTCCTCGGCGGGGATTTCCGCGGACCCTTTCCTTTAAATCCCACGGGCGGAGAGGTTAGTTGGGGGGAGGAGGGGAATGGGGGTAATAGGGGGGATTTAACCGATCCTTTGTAGCGCCAGAGAGGGAGAAAGAGAGAGATGGGGGGGGGGAGAGAGTGAGAAAGAGGAGAGAGAGAGAGGGGGGGGGGGAGGGGAGAAGAGAGAGAGAAAGAGCGAGAGCGAGAGAAAAGAGAGAAAGAGAGAGAGAAAGCGGAAGAGAGAGAGAGAGAGGGTGAGAGAAGAGAGAGAGAGAGAGAGAGAGAGAGAGAGAGAGAGAGAGAGAGAGAGAGAAGAGAGAGAGAGAGAGAGAGAGAGAGGAGAGAGAGAGAGAGATGGGGGAGGGGGGGAGGGTAGAGAGGGGAAGGGGGGGGAAGGGGGAAAGATGGATTAGGGTTTTCTCGAGACGCCTTCTCCACCCCCCCCCCCCCCTCCTCTCAGGGCCCCTCGCTTTGAGATCGGTGGGCGCTTCTTGAAGGAGGGAGTGGGAGGGGTGGGGGGAGGAAGGACAGGGGTGAGGGGTGGGTTGGATAGGTGGGCGGGTGGGTTTGAGTGGGTATTGGAGAGGGTGGGATGGGTGGTGGGGGTTGGATGGGGAGTTAGATACGTTCTGGGTGGGTGGGTGGTTGAGTGAGTGGGCGGGTGGGTTGTAGGTGGGTTTGGGTGGGTAATGGATGGGGTTCAGATGCGTTATGGGTGGGTTTTATAAGTGGGCTGAATAGGTGGGTTATATAGGTGGCTCGATAGGTGGGGTTTACTTGGGTTTTGGTAGCAAATGGTGGGTTGGATAAGTGAGAAAGATAGGTGGATAGGTGAGACAGATGAATAGATAGGTGTTGGATAAGTTGGAAGGTGGGGCGGGTAGGGGTGCCTCGGGGGGGGGGGGGGTAGACTAGGCACTCTTGACTCGCTTTCCAGGCACAGAAATAATATGGGTCGATAGATAGATAGATAGAATAGATAGATAGAATAAAAAGACAAACAGGACAGATAGACAGATACATGGATATATAAAACACACAAACAAATACGCGAATATACTGATAAATAGATACATTTAGGAACTAGGTATATGGATTAAATAGAGAAATAAAAGAACAGATAGATACATATTATAAAATAACCAAATAAATATAAAGACACACACAAGGAAAAAAAAGAAATGAAGAAAGAAAGAGAAAGAGAGATAGAAAAGAAAAAAAAGAAAAAAAGAAAGAAAGAAAGAAAAAAGAAAGGAAGAAAGAAAAGAGAAAGAAAGAAAGAAAGAAAAAAAGAGAAAGAAAAGAAAGAAAGAAAAAAGAAAGAGAAAGAAAAAAAAAGAAAGAAAGAAAGAAGAAAAGAAAGAAAGAAAAAAAAAAAAACAGATATATAACTTGACAGAACCGATAGTCAGACGATAGATGTTTTTCCTCTAATTTACATCGTTTTTCCTTTAACATTTTCCTCGAGCCAATACAACAAGAAGTAGTATATAATCAGTATATCAGTCATTCCTTTTCCTTCAAACCCGTGTCTTCAAAAAGAGGATAATGTGTTAAAAGAGGAGAAAGAGAGAGGAAGAGAGAGAGAGAAAGTGAGGGGAGGGAGAAAGAGAGAAAGAAAGGGAAGGGGGAGAGGGGTAGGGAAGGAGGAAAGAGGGAGGGAGGGAAGGAGGGAAGGAGGGAGGAAGAGAGAGGGAGAGAAGGGAGTGAGAGAAAGAGAGGGAGAGGTGAGGGAGAGGAGGAGGGAGACAGAGATAGAAAGAGAGAGAGAGTGAGAAAGAGTGAGAAAGAGTGAGAGAAGACAGCGAGAAAGAGAGAAAGTAAGAAAGATAAAGAGAGAGAGAGATAAAGAGAGAGCGAAAGAGAAACACTCAACTCAACGCCAATCCCATCTTTCCTCTCTCTCTCTCTCTCTCTCTCTCTCTTCTCCCTCTCATTTCCCCTCTCTCTTCCCCAACCCTCACACACACACCTCCCCATCCTCCCTCCCCCCCTCCCCCCGCCGTTTAAAACCGTCACCCGTCGCTACTTATAATCTCGTAAGTGTTGAATTGGCCGTGAGCTGCTGTAGTGTGCAAGAGGGGAGCTTCTCCGGCCCGACACTTCACGACGCTTCGCAAACAAACAGTGTAACCTTATACCACTCGCCGGCTCCTTACCCCTCCCCCGTTCTCCCCTACTCCCTCGTTCCCTTCTCCCTCCCTCCCTCCCTTCTCTCTCTCTCCATTCCCATCTCCCTACCTACCTCCCTTCCTCCTCTTTCCTCCTTCCCCTTCCTCCCTCCCTCTCGTCCTTCTCTCCATTTCCTCCCCACCCTCCCTTCCTCCCTTCCCCCTTCCTCCCTTCCCTTCCTCCCTTCCCACCCTACCTCCTCCCTCTTCTCTCCTTCCACCCCCCTCCCCATTCCCCTGGTCGGTCGGTCCCCAGGGAATTAGGGTATGGAGAGGGGAGGAGGCAGGGGGAGGGGGGGGAGGGGTAAGACCGGGGGGTATCAGTGCCAAGATGTTGTCTCGTTGAGTGTGAGTTCGTCTGTTCGCGTTGGTGTGGGCAGGAGACTCACGGGGAAAATGAATAAAGAAAGAAAAAACAAAAAAGGATGGATAAGATAGACTAGATAGGATAAGGAGAGAGAGAGAAGAAGAGAGAGAGAGAGAGAGAGGAGAGAGAGAGAGAGAGGGAGGGAGGAGGGAGGGAGAGAGAGAGAGAGAGAGAGAGAGAGAGAGAGAGAGAGAGAGAGAGAGAGAGAGAGGAGAGAAGGAGAGAGAGAGAGAGAGAGAGAAGGGGGGGGAGGGAGGGAGAGAGAGAGAGAGAGAAAGAAATGGTAGAAGAGAATGTCAAACTGTTTGCCATTTAATTATCATATGGAATACGATGATTAATTTAAGCAGAGAAATTGAATGGGAATATAAAGGGAAGTAGAGGGAGATGGAGGAAAAAAGAGAAAGATAAAATAAGCAGAATGATAAAATACTTAATGGTATTGATAGATTATTTAGCAATTACAATAATAACAAGTGGTAATAGTAGACCTACTTATCAGTCATAAGTAATGAACATAGAATTGCAAATGGTTAAAGGATCATATCTGCAGAAATATTTATCAATTTGTATATATGCATACACACACACACACACACACCAACACACACACA
>NW_020872958.1:574133-589980 GCF_003789085.1 Penaeus vannamei | reverse complement strand
GGTGGGGGGTGTGAAGGGCGCTCTCGAGGAGGAGTTGTGGTTTCTGTGATTAGGGGTTTATTTTGGAAGGATTGTTAGTGTTGTTGTTTGTTTGTTTGTTTGTTTTTCAGTCCTATTTCCATGTTTTTTTTTTATCTATGATCATTATCATTTTTACATCGTCTTGCTATCCAGACAAGAAAAAAAATAATTGTAATAATCATTATCGTCATTATTATCACTATTAGTATCAGCCTTATGATTATGAATTGTTTGAAACCTTATTTTTTTATTTTTGATTTATTTATATTATCAATAATTTTCCAGAGTGGAGTTAATGTCAAGAAATGGAAAGATTTCGTAAGAAGAATGAAGTTGCCCAATTAGAGACAGTGATATAAAGATTTTTTTTTTTAATTTTAATAGCTGTTGTCAAGTGAATGCTCTTGCAGACGAGGTGAGAAAAAAGACGACAAAAAAAGAGTAATTAAGAGACTGTAAAGAGGAAGCGGTGGAAAAGAAAAAGTGGAGCAGGGAGAGAATAAAGAAAGAGAGGAAATGGAAGAATTAGTGAGATATTTAAGGATGAGGGGAGAAAAAGATGGAGAGGAAGAGGAAGGAAAAGGGAAGGGAAAGGGAAAGGAGAAAAGAGAGAGAAGAGAAAGAAAGGGAGCGGGGAGAGGGAGAGGGAAGAGGAGAGAAGAGGGAGAGGGAGAGAGGAGAGAGACGAGAGAGGAGAGAGAGGAGAGAGAGAGAGAGAGAGAGAGAGAGAGAGAGAGAGAGAGAGAGAGAGAGAGAGAGAGAGAGAGAGAGAGAGAGAGAGAGAGAGAGAGAGAGAGAGAGAAGAGAGAAGAGAGAGAGAGAGAGAGAGAGAGAGAGAGAGAGAGAGAGAGAGAGAGAGAGAGAGAGAGAGAGAGAGAGAGAGGAGAGAGAGAGGAGAGAGAGAGAGAGAGAGAGAGAGAGAGAGAGAGAAGAGAGAGAGAGAGAGAGAGAGAGAGAGAGAGAGAGAGAGAGAGAGAGAGAGAGAGAGAGAGAGAGAGAGAGAGAGAGAGAGAGAGAGAGAGAGAGAGGAGAGAGAGAGAGAGAGAGAGAGAGAGGGAGGGAGAGAGAGAAAGAAGGAAGAGAGAATATGATTTGGAGTTCTAAAAAAAAAAAAAAAAAGAATAAAGAAAAGAAAAGAGGAGGGACAATTAAATATGAAAAGAAGGAAATGAGACAAAAAAAAAGAAAAAAAAAATCTTTAACGGTTACTATGCTAATTCTCAGTATGCAAATTTCTCTTCAAATCAGCAGAAATAAGTACCTCGGGATTTCCCGTTTCTGCAGAATCTTGTAGATCAAATGCAGCAGTAAAAAGACATTATAAAAAATTTGTCACAATGAAATTCAAATAAAAAAAGATGAAAAGAAAAAGATTTTCGATGAAAAAAATATCTCAGATGCTGATATCTCAAAAAAAAAAAAAAAAAAAAAAAAAAAAAAAAAAAAAAAAAAAACATTGACAATAATGATGATGTGATGATAATAATGGCGATGGTAATAAAAATCACATCAATGATATTGATGATAATAATGAAAATGATAATGATAATGATATCAACAACAACAAAAAATATTGATAATACTAATGATAATAATAAAAAATATAATTAAAACAATAATGACAAGGAAAATGCTATTACTAATACTAATACTTATAATAATGAATATAATAATAATGATAACAGTAAGAATAATAAAAATGAAAATAAAGTAACATGTTCATGATGATGATGATAAAGATCCCAAACTACAATGATAATAATAATAATAATTGTAATGATAATAATAATATGATGATGATAATAAATAATAATAATAATAATAATGATGATGATGATGATGATGATGATGATGATGATGATGATGATGATGATGATGATGAATGATGATGATGATGATGATGATGATGATGAATGATGATAATAATAATAATAATAATAATAATAACAATAATAGTAATGATGATAATAATGATAATAATAGTCTAAATACAAAAAAATAGCGATGGTGATAATAACAACAATACGCACAATTATGAAATTATGGGGATGACCGTATCGATCATTGTAATAGTGATGATAAGAGCAATGATGAAATATTAATACTGCTAATACTAATTATAATAATGATAATGATAATAACAATCACAAAAATAATAATGATAGTTGTAATAATAAAAGTAATAATGATAATAATAATGGCAAAAATTATAATTATTATATAATAATAAGGACAATTGCAATGATAAGAATGAATGATACTAATGGTAATAATAATAATGACTAATAATAATAATAATAAATAATGATAATAATATAATATAATGATAATAATAATAATAATAATATAATAATGATAACAATGACAATAATGATAATAATAATGACGAAAATTATGATGATGATATTAATAATAAGGACAATTGCAATGATAAGAATGATGATACTAATGATAATAGTAATAATAATAATGACAATAATAATAATGATGATGATGATAATAATGATAATGATAATAATAATAATAATAATAATAATGATAATGATAATAATAATAATAATAATAATAATAATGATAATGATAATAATAATAATAATAATAATGATAACAATGACAATAATGATAATAATAATGACGAAAATTATGATGATTATGATATTAATAATAAGGACAATTGTAATGATAACAATGATGATAATAATGATGATGATGATAATATAATAATAATATATGATAATAATAATAATAATAATAATATAATAATAATAATAATAATAATAATAATAATAATAATAATAATAATAATAACAATGGTAATGACAATAGTGATAATAATAATAATGATAATAATAATAAGAAAATTTAACAAGGGTAACAACAACAATAATATATATGATAATGATAAGAATGATAGTATTGGGATAATAATGTTTATAAGGATGGAAATAATAATGATAATAGTAATAATGATAAAATAATGATGATGATAATATGAATATGATGTGTATAATGAATATGATGATAATGATAATAATAATAATGGATGGTGATGATAAAGATGATAACAATAATAATAAAAAAATTACGATGACAATAATGATAAAAGTAATGATAACAATATTGATAATGATAATAGTAATAATAATGAATGATCATGACGGTAATAAAAAGAATAATGAATAATAATGACGGTAATAAAAAAAAAATAATATTAAAACTAATATTTTGGATTAAAGCGATAACTCCAAAACAACAACAATAACAAGAATGATCATTATAACAATTTGTACAATCCAGAACAATCCATGAGACCTCGCTATGAAGGACACTCATGACTTTAATCATTAATGACATGTAGAAAGAACAAAGACATCAAAAGACGGAATGGCTTTTTTTTTTTTTTTTTTTTTTTTTTTTTTTTTTTTTTAATCACATGTCATTTCGTTTTCAGAAAGGATACAAAGGACATCTCCTGTGTCACGGTTTTTATATTATCATCATTATTATTAGTTTTATTTTCTTATAGATTCTTTATCATTTATTTAAGTGTCTTATTTTGTTTTCTTTGTGTATTTTCTGTATTCTTTCGCGTGTCTTGTTGAAATAAAAAACGCCAGTGAATAGAAATGATGATAATGATTATATTAATGGTGTTGATGATGGTGATAATGACAAAGGGCGTTAATGATAATGATGAGAAAATTAAGATAACTGTGGTAATGATAATGAGATTAAGAAAAAAAAAATATTGATAAAAATGATAACAGTAATGATGAAGACAATGATAATGATAATAATGATAATATTAGAAATAATAATAGGATAATGTTAATGATGATAGTCAAAAAATGATAATGATGATCATAATACTGATATTGAAAATCATTAGTATCATTACTATAAACATTGAGTAAATTAAATATTACCTACAGAACTCACACACATATTCCTCACACTAATTATTTTTCTTTCTCTCTCTTTTCTAGAAAAAAAAGAAAAAGATAAAGAAGAAAAAAAAAAAGATAGAACACATTTTGAGTTTTATTTTAACTGTCTAGTGTTCTAGTGGTTGAAACATTATACTTGTCTTTAAAACTACTAGGACTTAACTTCCTTTTAAAGAGTTTAGTGAAAATATTCTTTGCGCTTTGGAATTCATTCTAGTAAATTCACTTGCATTTTGATTATCATTTTTTCTCATTACTGATGTTGGTATAATTGTTGTCATTATCATTATCATGATCACTGTGGTTATTATGATCATTATCATCATTATATCCATTACGGTTATCCTCATCCTTATCATCATTGTTATAATCTCTGTCAACATCATTATCACTTTAACCGTGCCATTAACATTATCATTATTATTTCTATTACGGCTATCATCCTCATCCTCATCATTATCATTATCATCACTCTGTTAATATCATTACCATCACTATCATCATCATCATTCTTATCATCTCTATCAATATCATTATCATCACTATCATCATCATCACATCATCATCATCATTATCATTATCATCAATCACAATAATTCTAATTTTGGATATTATCATTCTTGCCCCTTGAACTCGTGCTAATGGTTATTTTCATCTTTTTCAAATTAATTTTAAGACTGATATTAATCGTGGAAATTATTACTATTATCCATTTGTAGAAAAAAATGCCCTACATTGATTTTTAATGACAGTCTCGTGATTGCAATTTAATATCAACATTATAAAAATGTCAGCGACACCGATATACATTATTACCAGCCAGATTTTAAAATTATTTATTTATTTATTTATTTTTTACCTTTCATAAATGTATTTCAGATTGAAATCTTTTGTTAGAGATATAATATAAAAAAGGAAAAAAATCCTTTTACTTCTGCAACAATTACTTCGTTCTGTCATGAATGAATAAAAAAAAAAAAAAAATGAGGAACAACGAAAGAGGAAAAACAGAGGAAAAAGTCATAAGTGGAAAAAAATATAAAAGGAGAGATAAATTAAGGAGAAGGGGAATATGAGTGAAAGAATAAAGAAGGGAATAAGTGAAAAGAACATATAAGAAGAAAATAACGTGAAAGAACAGGAAACAGAGAAATAATAGACGAAAAAATAGAGATAAAGAAGAAGGGGAAGAAGACACACACAGACACACACTTACATAAACGTACATGATGGAAGGAAGAAGAGAAAATAAAAGGGATATGAGGTGAAAAAAATGGAAACAAGGAAGAGGAGAAGAAAAGAAAAGAGGGACAGACAGAAGAGAGTGGGTGAAGGAGATAAGAATAACATATAGAAATAATATGAAAGAAAAAATAATCCTGTGGTTTTCATTTTTTCTCTTTTAATATAGTCCATTCTTAATCATCCTTTATTCTACTGCTTCTCTGGGTACTGTCTTCTCTTCCCCTCCAGTTATTCCTTTTATTAATGTTAATGTTACGTTTCCATTCTTCTGCGAGAGAATTTTCATGTGCAATTCTAATAATTTCATACTGTCATTTCAGCAATTTTTCTTAAGACTTATCGACTAGCTATCTTTATATCGTTCTTACAAACTCGAGTTCTTTTTCTCTCTCGCCCTCTTCTATTTTTCTTTCTTTCTCGCCCTCTCGCTTTCCCCTGCTCCTCTCTCTCACTCTCTTTCATTCTCTCTCTCGTTCTTTCTCTCCCTCTCGCTCTCTCTTTCTTTCTCTCTCTCGTCTCTCTTCTCTCTCTCTCTCTCTCTCTCTCTCTCTCTCTCTCTCTCTCTCTCTCTCTCTCTCTCTCTCTCTCTCTCTCTCTTCTCTTCTTCCTCTTTCTTTTCTTTTCTTTTTCCTTTTCCTTTTTGGTTTAACTTCTAGTACACACACACACACACACACACACACACACACACACACACACACACATCTATCTATCTATCTATATCTATCTATCTATCTATCTATCTATCTATCTATCTATCTATCTATCTATCTATCTATCTATCTATCTATCTATCTATCTATCTATCTATCTATCTATCTATCTATACATGCATGCTCAGTGGAGAAGATGAGTACGACGAACAGTGAAAATGCATAATGGATTATCATTTTCATTGTTCTGTAAAAACCCAAAGCCATTTTGCACACTCAGCGCTTATAAAACGGCGTCTTGCTGCCAACAAACATACCACCAGAATTCCTTAACTCTCACCATTATTTCCATTATTGTTGCTGTTGTTGCCATTCGGTTTATTGTTATTATTACTGTTGCTTCGTTTTTTAAAATCATTGTCATTATTTTATCGTTTATTATGAAACTTGCTTCTGGTCAATGTCTTGTTATTAATTAATTATCAATACGATTATTTATATATTTGTTACTTTATTACTGCATTGATATCATAGTCAGCATCAGTGTAAGGGTTTAAATAGATATCGAAAGAAATACAATAGTAAAGAAAGATAAAAAGAAAGCGCACACTCGTGATAAAAGAGATAAAAGCATAAGTGAAGAGAGGAAGAGGATGCAGTTGAGTGATAAAAGATGTGTGACAATCGAAGAAAAATGGAAATGGAAAGAGGGAAGAAGAAAATAGAGATAGAGAGTAGAGACGAGGGACGAAAAAGAGAAAGAGAGGACAGCTGAAGACACACACACACACACACACACACACACACACACACACACACACACACACACACACACACACACACACACACACACACACACACACACACACACACACACACACACACACACACACACACACACACACACACATACATACATATATACATATATATATACATATATATATATATATATATATATATATATATATATATATATGATATATATATATATATATATATATATATATATATATATATATATATATATATATATATATATATATATATATATATATATATATATATGAAAATAAAGGGATAGTATGTAAGGAACAATAACAAGAAAACAGTGACAGAAATAGAAGACGGAAATTAACTGAGGGAAAGAAGGATGAGAGGTACACAAAAAATAGGAGAAAAGAGATAGAGAATGAACAGAGAAAAATGGAAACAAAAAGAACAGAAATAAAGAGAAAAAAGAAAATACAAAGGAAAAGAGAGAGAAAAATTAAAAGAAAAATAGGAATAATGCGGAAAATAATAAATAGGGAGAACGGAAAGGAGAAAATAGATATAGAGAAAAAGAAATGACCCAAACAGA
Organism: Penaeus vannamei; assembly: GCF_003789085.1. Lineage (NCBI taxonomy): Eukaryota > Metazoa > Arthropoda > Malacostraca > Decapoda > Penaeidae > Penaeus > Penaeus vannamei. The sequence goes on along the minus strand of NW_020872958.1, from coordinate 582,751 downwards.
CGGGATGATGAAGAAGACATGTCAAACGAGAAAAAGGGAGAGGAAATGGATTTCAGGAAAGACCGGAATAGAGAGAGAGAAAAAAGGAGTAAAAATACAGATCAGAGCAGATGAAAATAGAGAGAGAGATGAAGGAAAAAATAACGAGAATGAATACAAAAAGTGATAGGAAGAAGACGAAAAATAAAGAAAAGAATGCAGAGAGAGGTAGAGAGAAGAAGTAAATAGAGTTAAAGAAAGGAGAAGAGAGGTAGAGAGAAGAAGAAAAAAGAGATAAAGAAAGGAGAAGAAAGATAGAGAGAAAAAGAAAATAGGGATAAAGAAAGGAGGGATAAAGAAAAGAAAATAGATATAAAGAAAGTAGAGATGGAGAAAGGAAAGTAGAGATAGAGAAAAAAGAAAATAGAGATAAAGAAAGGAGAAGAGAGATAAAGACAAGAAAATAGAGATAAAGAAAGGAAGAGAGAAATATATAGAGAAGAAGAAAAGAGAGAGAAGAAAAGAGAAAAAGATAAAAAAGAAGAAATATGTAAAGAAAGGAGAAGAGAGATAAAGAAAAGAAGAAAATGGAAATAAAGAAAGGAAAAGAGAGATAGAGAGAAGAAGAAAACAGAGTAAAAAGAAGAAGAAAGATAGAGAGAAGAAAACAGAGATAAAGAAAGGAGAAGAGAGACAGAAAAAAGAAGACAAATAGAGATAAAGAAATGAGAAGAGAGATAGAAGAAAATAGAAAGATAGAGAGAAGAAAACCGAGATAAAGAAAGGAGAAGAGAGATAGAAGAAAACAGAAAGATAGAAAACCGAGATAAAGAAATGAGAAGGGAGATAGAAGAAAACAGAAAGATAGAGAGAAGAAAACCGAGATAAAGAAAGGAGAAGAGAGAGAGAGAGAGCGAAAGAATAACAACGGAACCATCAATCTTAGTCCACGAGCGACAGAGACGCATTTGCATTTCTTAAAGCAGTTCTCAGTCAGTGTCCTCCGCGAGCCTCCGTTCCTCGTTAAACTAGAATTGTATTGTTGCCTTTATTGGATTTTCGGTGCATGGGCGTTTTGTCCCCTCGGCTCCCACGCCCATCACCGCTGCCGGGTCTTTCCTCCCCCAGCCGTGGGACGCCCATGTTGGGTCTGCTCTTGTCCCGGGCGCCCACATCCGGGAGTGGACGGAACCCCCTGCGAACGTTTCCGGTTCTCTTCCCCTTCGCCCCCCCCGTGTGGACACTTCCGTTCGGCTCTCGTCCACGCCCATTCTCCTACTCTTATGTATATTTCTGTGTTTTTTTTTTCTCTCTCGCGCCCACTAGAGTGTCTTCCTTTCCAACGCCCACTGTTTTCTTCATATCTCTACGCCCTTTCTCTCTTCTTCCTCACGCCCACTCGCATCCCTCTCTCTCCCACGCTCTCCCCTGTCCCTCTCTCTCCCACGCCCACTTTCGTCCTTCTCTCATCCTCACGCCCACTCGCGTCTCTCTCTATCCCACGCCCATTTCCGTCGCTCTACCCACCCCTCACGCCCACTCCCGTCCCTCTCCCATCCTACGCCCACGTCCATCCTTCTCTCATCTTCCCACGCCACTCTCGTCCCTCTCTATCCCACGGCTATTTCCGTCGCTCTACCACCCCTCACGCCACTCCCGTCTCTCCATCCTACGCCCACGTCCATCCTTCTCTCACCCACGCACTCGCGTCTCTCTCTACGCACACTATCCCACGCCCATTTCCGTCGCTCTACCCACCCCTCACGCCCACGCCCATCCTTCTCTCTTCACCCCACATTCGTCCCTCTCCCTTGTCGCCCTTCCAACCCACCTCGCCCTTTCCGTTCTCTCGGCTTGTCCTTTGACTTCGATGTAGCCGGTGGGAATTGAGGGGGAATGGAAGGAGGAAGGGAGGAAGAGATGGAGGGGGGAAGAGGAAGAGGAAGGGAGGAAGAGAAGGGGGAGGGGTGGAGGGAGCGAGGGAGGGGAGGGAGGGAGGGTGGAGAGATGGAGGAAGGAAGAGGAGGAGGAAGGGAGGAAGAGAAGGAGGGAGGATGGAATGAAGGAGGAAGGGAAGGAGAGGGAGGAAGGGAAAGGGGGAAGGAAGGTAGGAAAAAAGGAGGGAGGGAGGGAAAGAAGGAAAGAAGGAAGGAAGGTAGGAGGGAGGAGGAAGAGAAGGTGGGAGGAAGGGAAAGAGGAGAGGGAGGGTGGAAAGGAGAAGGAAGGAGGGAGGAAAAAATGAGGGGAGGAGGGAAAAGAAGAAAAGAAGGAAAGAAGAAGGAGGAGGGGAAGGAGGGTGGAAGACAAAGGGGGAGGGAGGGAGATTGAGAAGGAGAGGAGAGGGAAAGAGGTAGAGTGAGAAAGAGAGGGAGTGAGACCGAGTTAAACAAAGAGACCCAAGGAAAGCAAGAAGAGAATAGCTGGCAGAGAGATAACAGAATAAACAGATACAGCACAAAATCCTAAACCGATGAGAAAATGATATACATGATGATAATGGTACTACTAATGATAAAAGTAATATTGATGATGATAATGATAATGATGATATTGATTAAGATGATAATGATAATGGTGAGGATACTGATGATATGATGATAATAATGATAATGATAACACCAATATAAAACTAATAAACAAAAGGATAAAATATTGAAAATAATGAATGCAACTAAAAAAAAAAAAAAAAAAAAAAATAACACTGTAAAGAATCAGCGCAGCTTACTGAAATAACAAACAAAAACAAAAAAACAAACAAAACAAAACATTGAAAAATCAATACCAAAGAATCAGCGCAGCTTACTAAAATAAACAACAAAAAAAAAACAAACAAAACAAAACATTGAAAAATCAATACCAATTCAGCGCAGACAAACTTGAAAAAATACAAAGAAAGAAACAACAAAAAACAAACAAAACAAAACAAAACAAAACATTGAAAAATCAATACCAAAGAATCAGCGCAGCTCGCCGCCATCCCTTCTCGAGCGTCGCCTCCCGGAAACCTCACTTTTCTCGCTGTCAAATCATGTATCAAGGAATTGCAGCATCCGGCCCCGCAAGAGGAGGAAATGCAGATCATCTCCCGGGAGGAGGCGGTCACTCGTTCATCTCCTCCTTGTGCGAATCCAGGAAGGAGCGGAATCGCGTTTTATTGCGATTTGTATCATTTATCGGATTCTTGTGTTATTAGCGTGGAAGGCGAGGTCAAAGCGGTATAGAAAATTGGGAATGATTGTGGTGTCAAGGTTTTATTTTTTTATGTTTCTTAGATAAATTAAATAAGGAAGAAAATATAATAGATGAATAGATGAATAGATAGACAGGTAAGTATGTAAACGGTAATAATGTTAATGTGTAATACTAGTGATGACAATGATAATACAATAAAAATAACAATACCACAAATATAATAATAATAATAGTAATAAAAACGATAATACGAATAATAACTTTAAAAGCAACAACAGCAATTATACTAAAACATGGCAGCTTAAATAAAATCAATAAGTAAACAAAAACAATAAAACTAGCAACAGTAATGATGGTGATGATGTTGATAAGGATAATGATGATAATGATAATAATAATTAATAATATAAATAATAACAATGATATAATAATGATAATGATTATAATTAATGATAATAATAATAATAATTATAACAATAACAGTGATAATAATGATAATGATAATAATAATGATATTAATGATAATAAGGATGATAATAATAATAATGATAATGATGATGATAATGATAATAACAATAATAATAACAACAATAGTGATAAAAACAACAACAATAATAATAATAAAATAACAACCATAATAAATAGATTATCCCGGAACTAAAAATCCAGCGCTCACGTTGATTTTCGCAAGAAAAAGCTATAAACGGGAAGCATTATCATTATTTATGATTTTACGAGGAAAAAAAAAAAACTTGGATTACCAGATAATCATCCAGATAATGTTATAATAAATCCCTTTTCGATGATATGCTTTTGCTCATGTTCTTTGTCATGTTCGTAGGGGAGGTATGGAGGGGAGGGGAAGGGAGAGAGAGAGGAGGATGGGGAGGGGAGAGAGAGGGAGAGGAGGATGGGAAGGGAGGAGAGAGAGAAGGGGAGGTATGGAGGGGATGAGAGGAGGAGGAGAAGAGAGAGAGAGGTATAGGAAGGGGATGGGAGATGGGGAGGGAAGAGAGAAGGGAGTATGGAGGGGAGGAGAGAGGGAGAGGGATAGGAGGATGGGATGGAGGGAGGAGAGGAAGGGGAGGATATGGAGGGGAGGAGAGAGGGAGAGGAAGAGGAGGATGGGAGAGAGAGAGAAGAGAGAAAGGGGAGGTATGGAGGGGAGGAAGAGGGAGAGGGAGAGGAGGATGGGAGGGAGAGAGAGAGAGATGGGGAGGGATGGAGGGGAGGAGAGAGGGAGAGGGAGAGGAGGATGGGGAGGGAGAGAGAGAAGGGGAGGTATGGAGGGGAGGGGAGAGGAGAGGGATAGGAGGAGGGGAGGGATAGGAAGATGAGGAGGGGATGGAGGGGAGGAGAGAGGGAGGAGAGGAGGATGGGAAGGGAGGGAGAGGAGAAGGAGATATGGAGGGGAGGAGAGAGGAGAGGGAGAGGGATGGGGAGGGAGAGAGAGAAGGGGAGGTTGGAGGGAGGAGAAGAGGGAGAGGGAGGGAGGATGGGGAGGGAGAGAGAGGAAGGGGAGGTATGGAGGGGAGGAAAGAGGGAGAGGGAGAGGAGGATGAGGAAGGGAGGAGGAGAAGAGAAGGGGAGGTATGGAGGAGGAGAGAGGAGAGGGAGAGGAGGATGGAGGAGAGAAGAGAAGAGGTATGGGGGAGGGGAGAGGAGAGAGGGAGAGGAGGATGGGGAGGGAGAGAGAGAGAAGGGGAGGTATGGAGGGGAGGGGAGAGGGAGAGGGAGAGGAGGATGGGGAGGGAGGGGAGAAGAAGGGAGGTATGGGGGAGGAGAGAGGGAGAGGAGAGGAGGATGGGGAGGGATAGGAAGAGGGGGATGGAGGGGAGGAGAGAGGGGAGGGAGAGGAGGATGGGGAGGGAGGGGAGAGAGAAGGGGAGTATGGAGGGGAGGAGAGGGAGAGGGAGAGGAGGATGGGGGGAGAGGAGAGAAGGGAGGATGGAGGGAGGAGAGAGGGAGAGGGAGAGGAGGATGGGGAGGGAGAGAGAGAAGGGAGGTATGGAGGGAGGAGGAAAGAGGGAGAGGGAGAGGAGGATGGGAAGGGAGGGAGAGAGAGAAGGGGAGGTATGGAGGGGAGGAGAGAGGGAGAGGGAGAGGAGGATGGGGAGGGAGAGAGAGAAGGGAGGTATGGAGGGGAGGGGAGAGGAGGGAGAGGAGGATGGGGAGGGAGAGAGAGAGAAGGGGGTATGGAGGGGAGGGAGAGGGAGAGGAGGGGAGGGAGAGGAAGGGGAGGTATGGAGGGGAGGGAGAGGGAGGGAGAGAGGAGGAGGGGAGGAGGGAGAGAAGGGGAGGATGGAGGGGGGAGAGAGGGAGAGGGAGAGGAGGATGGGAGGGAGAGAGAGAGAAGGGGAGTATGGAGGGGAGGAAGAGAGGAGAGGAGAGGGGGGGGAGGGAGAGGAGAGAGGGAGGTATGGAGGGAGAGGAGAGAGGGGAGGATAGGAGGATGGAAGGAGGGAGAGAGAGAAGGGGAGGTATGGAGGGGAGGAGAGAGGGAGAGGGAGGGAGGATGGGAAGGGAGGGAGAGAGAAGGGAGGTATGGAGGGGAGGGGAGAGGAGAGGGAGAGGAGGATGGGAAGGGAGGGAGAGAGAGAAGGGGAGGTATGGAGGGGAGGGAGAGGAGAGGAGAGGGAGGATGGGAGGGAGAGGAGAGAGAGAAGGGGAGGTATGGAGGGGAGAAAGAGAGGTGGAGGGAGGGATGGGGAGATGGAAAGGGAGAGGGAGAGTGGGAGGGAAGGGGAGGGGAGGGACAGGGAAGGGGAGAGAGGGGGAGGGAGGGGGAGGGGGAGGAACAGGAAAAGAGGGAGAGGGATGGAGGATGGGGAGGAGGGAGAGAGAGAGGGAGGTAGGAGGGGAGGAGAGAGGGAGAGGATAGGAGGATGGGGGAGGGAGAGAGAGAAGGGAGGATTGGATGGAGAGAGGAGAGGAGATGGAGGGAGGGAGGGGAGAGGATAGAGGATGGGGAGGAGAGAGAGAAGGGAGGGATGGAGGGAGGAGGAGGGAGAGGGAGAGGAGGATGAGGAGGATAGGAAGATGGAGGGAGGAATGGGAGAGGGAGAGGGAGAGGGAGATGGGAGAGAGGAGGGAGGAGAGAGGGGGAGGGGAGAGGAAGAGAAAGAGAAGAAGGAGGGAGAAGGAGACAGAAAACGAGAAGAGAGAAGAGAAGGAGAGAGAAATGAGACTGAGACAAACGCAAACGAAAGACCAAAAAATAAATAATAAAGAAAAAATAAATAGAAATAATAAAACAAACAAACAGTGACAACGAAGAGGAAGAGGAGAGGACACAAGAAGGAGAGGGTGCAGGGAGAGAGGTGATGGATGACAATGCATTGATTTACATTTTTCATGGTTGAACTTTGAAGGCGTCCACTCGTTATCACGGCAGAATGGGATACTTAGACGGTTTATGTGTAGGGCGAAGGGGAGGGAGTAGGAGGGTGGGGGAGTGGGAGTAGGAGCAAGAGGGGGTGGAGAGTAGGAGGGGTGAGAGTGGGTGTAGGAGGGGCGGGAGTGGGTGTAGGAGGGGGGGGGGTGAGTAGGGGGGGGGAAGGGAGTAGGAGGGAAGGGGTGAGTAGGAGGGGAGGTGAGTGGGAGGGGGGAGTGGGTGTAGGGGAGGGATGAGTAGGGGGCGGGAGTGGGTATAGGAGGGCGGGAGTGGGTGTGGGGGGGGGGAGTAGGAGGGAGGGTGGGGTGGTGGTAGGAGGGAGGGGGTGAGTAGGAGGGGGGGTGAGTAGAGGGGCGGGAGTGGGTGTAGGAGGGGGGGTGAGTAGGAGGGGAGGGGTGAGTAGGAGGGGCGGAGTGGGTGCAGGAGGGGGGGGGTGAGAGTAGGGGGGGGGGAGGGAATGGGAGGGGGGATAGGAGGGGCGGGAGGGGTATAGGAGGAGGGGGGTGAGTAGGAGGGAGAGGGGAATGGGAGTGGGAGGAGGGGGATAGGAGGGGCGGAAATGGGGTAGGAGGAGGTAGGAGAGCGGAAGTGGGAGTTGGAGGGGGAGTAGTGGGAATAGGAGTAAGAGAAGTGGGAGTAAGAAAATGGGGAGAAAGCAAGGGTGGTTGGGGAAGGAAGGGGGAAGAAGAAGGGGAAAAACAATGGGGGTTAGGGAAAAGGTGAGAAGAAAGAGAAGGAAAAAGGGAACGCAATTAACATAAGGAGAAAATAAGAAAGAAAAAAGAATGAGGGAGTAAGAAATATAGAAAAAGAAAAAGAAATAGGGAAATAAGGGAAGGAGGACTATGAGAGGGGGAAGGGGGTGGGGTGGGGGGTCTCGGCCATGAGACCGGCGCACGGAGCATTGCGTCATAAAATCCGTTATTAAAACATCGTGGAGCTTGGCGGTCGAGGAGCTTGGGCGGTGAGAGAGTGGTGAGCGTGTGTGGTGACAGGTGGTGAGGTTGTGGTGATGGTTGCTATTGGGTGCTATTTTTTCTTGGGTTGTGATGATGGTTGCTGTTTTTTTCCTGTTTTCATTATCATTATTATTTTTTGTTGCTATTATTATTATTATATCTGTATTTTATATTTTTCCTATATTCTTATTTTCAACTGCTGGCCCATAATATTTCTTCCCATTTTTTATTATTACTTATATTATTATTACTATTATTATTATTATTATTTTTATTGCTATTATCATTATATCTATATATACATATATTTTTTTCCTATATTCATAATTTTAACTGCTGGCCCATAATATTTTTCCTAGTTTTTTATTATTTCTATTTCTTTCTTTTGTATTCCTATTTTGAACTGAAGGGCTATCATATTCTTTTCTTTATTTATATATCTTTTATTTCTTCGATTTCATCTTTTTCCTTATATTTTCAACTGTAGGCCTATAATATTTTTCCCTGTTCTTTTAATATTTTTTAAATATTTTTTCAGTTTCATTTCCTCCCTATATTCCTATTTTCAACTGTAGGCCTATATTATTTTTTCCCATTTCCTTTCCCCCCCTCATTTTTTAACGAAATTCAAATGGTCGAGAGAATATAAATACGAATGGAAATCGACAGAGGAAAATTTACATATATATTTATCAACCGAGAAATCCATTCATAAAGTGGGAGAGAAAACGGGACAAAGTGAACGAAAAAAAAGTGAAAAATAACACAATCATATTTACATTTATATAAATGTTGGTGATGACCCGACAGATGCTGAATCTTTTTTTTATTTTGTTTGTTTACAGTATATATATACACTCGAAATAATTGTAAACAAATATTTTGTATTTTTTCGTGTCTTTTATCTCGTCAAAGTGTGCTTAAGTTATGTATTTTTCCCAAGAGTTTCATCTCATTTACGTTTGTGTTTTAGCAACTAAATTCTACTTCTTAAATTGCTACATTCCTAGGCACTTGTATGTTAAATGGTTTCTTATTTTTCCCATTAGAACATTATATTCGAATCACCCACGCCACCCTCCCCTCCTTCCACT
>NW_020872958.1:551633-556633 GCF_003789085.1 Penaeus vannamei | reverse complement strand
AATTTGTTATTGTCGAACAGGTTACTGGTGTTTTGAAAGCGTTAAATGTATTAACACCTACACACTCTATCAGATGATTTAATGCATTTACGAAAAATAGACATACAGAAAGTTCACACACGCACACACACAGAACACACACAACACACACACAACGCACCACACACACACACACACAACACACACACACACACACCACGACACCCACACACAACCACATACACACACAACACACGACATCCAGCACCAGCACTGTATACCAAAGCGACAGTCCACTTTTTCCTCTTCGTTCTCTGTTCGTATGGTTTAGAGAGAGAGAGAGAGAGAGAGAGAGGAGAGAGACAGAGAGAAGAAGAGAGAGAGAGAGAGAGAGAGAGAGAGAGAGAGGAGAGAGAGAGGAGAGAGAGAGAGAGAGAGAGAGGAGAGAGAGAGAGAGAGAGAAGAGAGAAGAAGTGTCTTGGAATTCACTCTCTGAAGCACAAAATCCTCAATTAAGGAAAAATAAATAAATAACAAAAATAAAATAATAAAAATAACAATAAAATATCAACTGTGTACCAAAAAGTAACGCACAATATTGTATTTTTGGAACTGACAGTCCTCAAGTTACGTTGAAGCTTCCTACAACCGTGAAGAATTTATCCTAAGAAATTGTTTTATGAACTGATTTGCGTAAAAAAAAATCTTTAAGCATACGCCGTTGGAGATACTCGATGCCAAAATAGGCCACGGTATCAATGAGTTGATTTGATCGCAAATTGAATCCTTATATAAAGCTCATTAGTTCATAGGGTTGCTTAATTGCGTTTACGTTTTACACAGATAATACATAAATACACAGGTATAGGCATGGATATCTGATGGGAGTGTTCCTTCTGTGTTGTGTGTGTGTGTGTGAGTGTGGTGTGTGTGTGTGTGTGTGTGTGTGTGTGTGTGTGTGTGTGTGTGTGTGTTGTGTGTGTGTGTGTCTGTCTCTGTCTCTCTGTCTCTGTCTCTGGTCTCTCTCTCTCTCTCTCTCTCTCTCTCTCTCTCTCCTCTCTCTCTCTCTCTCTCTCTCTCTCTCTCTCTGTCTCTCTCTGCCACCTCGCTAATTGAGATAGAATCTTTTATTCGCCTTCATATTCATCGAAATTGGGAATTACCATGACAAATACTTGAGTGTGAAAGAGGCGGTGTGTGTACTCGAAATTCCGAGGCAGATTGAGATACAGTAGATTGCGAAACACACACACACGCACATACACACACACACACACACACACACACACACATCACACACACACACACACACACACACACACACACACACACACACACACACACACACACACACACACACACATATATATATATATATATATATATATATATATATATATATATATTATATATAGTAGATAGATAGATAGATATAGATATAGAAATAAATAAATAAAGAAAGAAGACAGATAGATAGAGAACAACAGAAGAAAGATATGCATGTATGTATGTGTACTTGTGTACATGTATGCGTGCGTGCACAGAGATAGATAGACAGACTCATGCTCACGTGATGAATAACCATGAAATCTATTATCCTTTATCTTGGAGAAACCTGATTTATCTTTCCGGAAAATTTCCCATAAGCGATCTCTCGAGCAAGAAAGATATCCCGAAAATACATCTTCAAGAACTAAAAGCAAGAATATGGATCTTCTCTCGTCTTGAAAAATCTATCATAACATCCCCCCAAAAAAGAAAGAAAAGAAGAAAAAAGAAGAAGAAGAAAAAGATAAGTAAATAAAAATGCATTAATAAAAATATAGATAAATAAAAATGCATAAATAAAAAATATGAATAAATAAAAATGCATAAATAAAAATATAGATAAATAAAAATGCATAAATAAAAATATAAATAAATAAAAATGCATAAATAGAAATAAAAATGAATAAAAATGCAATAAAAATAAATGAAAATGCATAAATAAAATAAAAATAAATAAAAATGCATAAATAAAAATAAAAATAAATAAAAATGCATAAATAGAAATACAAATAAATAAAAATGCATAAATAAAAATATAGAAAAAAAAAGTAAAATAAGATAGAATAAATAAGAACATATATAAAGATAATATAAGATGAAATAAATAAAAAATGAATAAATAAATCCGCACAAGGGAAAATACAACAATGATCTTTATATCACATTGCACATCTATCTATTTATTTACTATATTTATTGCACATCTATATTTAGGTATTGATTGTCCAGCTTGCAGAAAGCGGCCTCTCTGCTTGCATGAGGAATCCCTTTCGCTCAAGCACCATTCCTCGCGTTCCTGGCAAGGAGTCCGCAAGCAAGGATTATGTCTAACCCTGCTTGGTATCCTTGTAGGATGTTCGCTGCCAGGTTTATCCCGTGGTTGAAAATTGGATGCTGGGATTAGTGTTCGGGAGGGAGTAAAGGATTTTTTTTTTCTTTTTTTTCTTTTTTCTTTTTTTTTTGTCTGTGTGTGGGTGTGTGTTTGGTTTTGAGTTTGTCTGTATCGTTCTCTCTGTTCTCATCTTTCTCTCTCTTTCTTCTTCTCTCATTATATGTCTTTCTTTCTGTCTCTCTTAATATGTCTTTCTGTCTCTCTTAATATTCTTTCTTCTGTCTCTCTGTGTTTCTCTCTCTCTCTCTCTCTCTCTTTATCTCCCTCTCTGTTGAGCCTATTTATATCTTTCGCTCAGTATATGCGTCTGTCCGTGTCTGTCTTTGTCATTCTTTCTGTCTCTGCATCTTCTTCTGTCTGTCTGTCTCTGTCAGTCAGTCTGTCTGTGTCAGTCAGTCGTCAGTCAGTCAGTCAGTCAGTCAGTCTCAGTCAGTGTCAGTCAGTCAGTCAGTCAGTCAGTCAGTCAGTCAGTCAGTCAGTCAGTTAGTCAGTCAGTCAGTCCTGCCCTCTCTCTCTCTCTCTCTCTCTCTCTCTCTCTCTCCTCTCTCTCTCTCTCTCTCTCTCTCTCTCTCTCTCTCTCTCTCTCTCTCTCTCTCTCTCTCTCTCTCTCTCTCCCCTGCGTGTCTCTCTGTTTGTCAATCTACTTTTCGATTCATGCACATGTCCTAACCTACTGAGCGTATCGTGAATATTTAACATGGAGAATCATTAACCAGAACGACCTGCACGTAAGGAAAGTTTTAATTAGTTAGTCCACCATAATGAGCTGATTACAATGATTAACAAACGTTTGCGAAATTAGTACTGGCATCTGATATGATTCATGATAACTCTCTGAACAAACTGATCATGGAAGCCTACCTTAATCACCCTAATTATAATGTTAATGGCATACTGACGGTATTGTTAATTATATACACATGGGTTCGCGTGCTTTGGTAGCTCACGCTGTGCTGTTGTTGCTCTGTTTTATTTTTGTATTTTTTCTTCTTGGGGATATTTTTATTTATTTTTTTCTTATTTTTTATATAATGCAATTCTTCTAAACATATCATCTTTATTATCCTCTATCATTTTTCTCGTTCCTTTTGCTTATCTTCCATCCCCCATTCATCCTCTTCTTCAAAACCTTCGTCTTCCATCTCCCCTCCTCTCCTTCTTCTTCTCTCTTTCTTCTACCTCCTTCTCATCTTCTCCTCCTCTTCTTCCTCCTCTTCTTCTCCTTCTCCTCCTCCTCCTCCTTCCCCATTCCTCTCCCTATTCCCTTCTTCCCATATCCTCTTCTTCCCTCTCATTCACAACATACACCGCATATCCATATCCACCGCATGCCCATAATAGGCGCCCATGTTGCCCATCAGAACATTATTACTTTGCTCTGATCGGCGCCCGCTCAGCTGCCTAATCAAGTCATCAATATTCACAGGGCATTGGAAGATTCTGGGCTATTAATGTGTACTCTTCTCTTGTTGCAAGAAGGGATATATTTCTTTCATTATGATGTTTTTTTTTTTTTTTTTTTTTTTTTTTTTTTTTTTTTTTGTCTTTTAATCATTTCTTCTTTCGCGCTCTCCCTATTTTTCTCGCTTCGTATCTCTCTTTCTCTCTCGTTCTCTCCGTCTCTGTCTGTCTTTCACTGTCTCGTTCTCTCTCTTTTTCTCTCTCGTTCTCTCTGTCTTGTCTGTCTCTCTGTCTGTCTTCTTGTCTTTCTCTTTCTGTCTCTCTCTCTCTCTTTCTCTCTATCTATCTATCAATCTATTCCATCTATATTATCAATCCATTCATTTATCTTTCCATCTATATTGATCTATCTGCTCCTCTCTCAAACTTACCGACATAATAGGAGAATTTCACCCTTATTTCCGATATAAAGTAAGAAACCCTTTCGCAGGACGATCGTGGCTGGCAATCTGAGAGAGAGGGATAAACAAACAGATCCCAGGGGAGCCTAGTTTCTCGTATAATATATTTCTTTGGCAAAAGGGATAAGCAAGGAAGCAAACAATCACACACACACAAAGGTAAGAGTAAAGAAAGTAGGTAAGAGATTGATAGAGAGAAATAGATAGATGGATGGATTGATAGATAGATGGATAGATAGATAGATGAATAGATAGGTAGAAAGATAGAATGATAGACAGATAGATAGATAGATAGAGAGAAAGAGAAGAGAGAGAGAGAGAGAGAAGAGAGAGAGAGAGAGAAAGAGAGAGGAGAGAGAGAGAGAGAGAGAAGATAGAGACAGAGAGAGAGAGAGAGAAAGGGAGAGAGACAGAGAGAGAGAGAGAGAGGGAGAGAGACAGAAAGAGAGAGAGAGAGAGAGAGAGAGAGAGAGAGACAGACAGAGAAAGAGAAAACAAATTGCAGTTTTGCGACCAAATTACATTTCCAGGATATAATTTTGTTTTTCGAACGACTCGGACTGTTGTTTCTGCGGGAAAACTTCCTGATGCCGAGTTTTGCCGCCCCTTCCACCCCTTCAGCCTGACAAGCTTAATGGACTGTAAGAAATTGTGGGTCTTGGTTGAAGGGACACGCAAAAATTGTGGTCGGCAGCAGTAGAAATGGTAATATGATGGGA
>NW_020872958.1:514133-516633 GCF_003789085.1 Penaeus vannamei | reverse complement strand
CCAGGGCTTTCGGACGCGGTGAATGCTCGGACAGCTTCTGCGAGAAAACCGGTCACCTTCTCTTCCTACTCTTCTTATTCCTTCCTTCTTCTTTTACCTCCTTTTTGTTTGTTTTTTTCGTTTTTTTACTTTTTGTTATTTTTTTTTTTGTTTGTTTGTTTGTTTTCTTGTTCTTCGTTAGTATCTTGAGCATATTTGTCTTTTACTTGTTCGTCTTTTTCTTTTTTTGTTTGTTTTCTCCTCCTTTGCTCTGATCTTCGTTTAATTTTTTTTTCCCCTTTTCTTTTTACACTATCTTTCGTTTTCGTTTAGGCTGGTTCATTTCTTTTCTTCCTGTTCTCGCTAACAAGCTATTTCTATTGTTTTGCATAGATATATCTCGCTACCTATATCGTGTTATTTGTCCATCCAATCTTTCTCTCTCTCTCTCTCTCTCCCCCCCCCCCCCCCTCTCTCTCTCTCTCTCTGTCTATCTATCTCTCTACCTATCTATCCTTCAACTCAGCTCATCCCCTTTCTTTCTCTTTCCCTCCCCAACTCTCAATCCCTCCTCTCTCTCTCCTTCACTCTCCCTCCTTCCTCCTTTCCTCCAACCCCCCTCCCTCTCCCCTCTCCCTCTTTCTCTCTCTCTCGTGAAACCCAAACCGAACACCGTCTTCCCTCGGCCACAGAAAATTAACAAAGATTTTTCAACACCTTTCTAAAACCGTTTCATTTGGTGAGGCGTCTTTTCCCCTCACTTGTGTGTGTGCGGTCTCCTCAGTCCGCATTATCTTAGTCATTCTGGGTCCATCAAGGGGACTTACCCTTTCCCTCTCTCCTCTGTCCGTGATCTCCCTCCTCCCTCCCTCTCCCCTCTCTCTGTATTTCCCCTTGTCTCCCCTGTTCTCCCCCTCTCCCCTCTCTCCTATGCCTGTGATCTCCCTCCCTCCCTCCTCCCTCTCTCGGTCTTTCCCCTTGCCTCCCGCCCCTCCCTTTCTCACCTTCTCCCCTCTTCCTCCTACCTTTATTCCGTCCCTTTTCTCCTCTACTCTTCTTTGTTCTGTCCCCTTCCCCCCTTCCTTCCTGTCTTTCCTCTTTAGTTTCCTCTTGCTCACCTTTTTTTTCGTCCGATCCTCATCTTCTCCCTTTCGTCTCCTCTGTGCCCTATCTCTCAACTTCATTCTCCTTCTCTCTTCTCCTCTCTGCCCCCTTTTCCCCTTCCTCTCCACCCCCACCTTTTTTTTCTTTCCTCTTCGCCCCCCTCTATTTCTCCCAGGTCACCCACTTCTGGTCTTCTCCACCTCCTCAATCCCCCTTTTCCCCAGCTCTCCCCTCTCACCCCAATACTTCCCCTCCCATGTACCTCCTAAACTCCTCATTTTCCTTTCTACTTGCTTTCCCCCTTTCCTTCCCCCGCTTTTCCTTTCCTCCTTCCCCTCCTCCCTTTTTCTTCTCCCTTTTTTACCTTCTTCCTCCCCCTCCTCCTGCCCCTCTTTCCCCTTTCCTTCCTCTTTACCCTACTCATGTCCTCTCTTCCTCCTCCCCTTCCCCTTTTCTTCTCCCTTTCCTTTCCTTCTTACCCTATCCCTGTCGCTTCCCTTGACCCCCCACCCCACCCCACTCCCCCTGACCCTGCCAGCTCCCTCTTCCTCCTAGGACTCCCCCCCCCCGTGGGATTCGCTGCCACGCCGGACAGATAAGACAAATCATGACGTCATAACTTCCGCTTCACTGACTACCCAGTTCATCTCGTAGGTTGGGGAGAAGCGGGGGGGGGAGGAAGGGAGGAGGGAGGGGGAGAGGGCAGAATGGTGAGGAAGGGGAAGGATGGGGAAGAGGGGGGGGTAGAATGGAGAGGAGGGAGGGGATATGTGTGTTTGTGGGTGGGGTGGGGGGGGGGGTAGGACTAAGGGGGAAGGTCACCCCTTTACCTTCTCTTTTCGCTATCTCGCGCACATTTTTTTTCTAACTTTTTAAGCCATTTTCAGACAGTTATCGGAAGCTAATACCTATAACACACACACACACACACGCACACAGAAATCGCCCATGTACACACTCTCACATTCACACACACACAAATCGCCCATGTACACACTCTCACATTCACACGCACACACAAATCGCCCATGTACACACTCTCACATTCACACACGCACACACAAATCGCCCATGTACACACTCTCACATTCACACACACACGCACACACACAATCGCCCATGTACACACTCTCACATTCACAACACACGCACACACAAATCGCCCATGTACACACTCTCACATTCACACACACGCACACACAAACATGTACATTCACATTCAACACACCACACGCACACACAAATCGCCATGTACACACTCTCACATTCACACACACACGCACACACAAATCGCCCATGTACACACTCTCACATTCACACACACACGCACACACAAATCGCCCATGTACACACTCTCACATTCACACACACACGCACACACAAACCGCCCATGTACACACTCTCACATTCACACACA
>NW_020872958.1:501633-506633 GCF_003789085.1 Penaeus vannamei | reverse complement strand
ATCACCATTACCATCATTTCACTATAGGAATGTCAATGATTAAATAAAGAATGTTAAGAATCGCCATGGAAACGGCAGCAGAAAAGGAATATTCTTTATGCTACGAATATTTATTGGAATTCTATAAATGCCAGTTCGAGTGGGAGGATTTTATCACATTTTCGATGATAGGAACATCAGAAATTGTAAAAAAATGAATAAATAATAAATAGATGAATAATAAAAATAAATAAAATAGGTGTCAAAAAATCAGGATATAAGAGATTTGAAAACATAACAACAGGAGTCTAAATAATGATGCTAATTGCTTCATATACTTGTGCATGCATATATATATATATATATATATATATATATTATATATATATATATATATATATATATATATATATATATATATATATATATATATATATATATATATATATATATATATATATATATATATATATATATATATATATATACACATATATGCGTGTGTGTGTGTGTGTGTGTGTGCGTGCGTGTGTGGTGTGTGCGTGCGTGTGTGTATATATGTATGTATGTATGCATGTATATATACTTACTCATATACATATACATCAATACGAGTATTGCTTGTGTTCTAATAATAAAATCCTGTCAACACATACAAGAAAAGAGACTTTCCCATATATATATATATATATATATATATATATATATATATATATATATATATATATATATATATATATATATATATATATATATATATATATATATATATATATATATATATATATCAATCACAACACACACACACACACACACACACACACACACACACACACACCACACACACACACACACACACACACACACACACACACACCACACACACACACATATATATATCACACAGGGACACCCCAGTTGATGTGCTTACTGACCCAGCCAACCATTCTTTCAGATTTAGGACCAATTTCATGCTATGGGATGTATACAATACCATATGTGTCTACATTTTTTTTTTTTTTTTTGGTAAACGTAATGGGTCATTCTTTCCAATTACTGCTTTTCTTTTTTCAGTCGGAAATAACTTAGATCATACGACTTTATATTCATACATAAATACCTACACATGTAATATACATAGATATATCGATAGATTGATAGAGAGAGAGAGAGAGAGAGAGAGAGAGAGAGAGAGAGAGAGAGAGAGAGAGAGAGAGAGAGAGAGAGAGAGAGAGAGAGAGAGAGAGAGAGAAGAGAGAGAGAGAGAGAGAGAGAGAGAGAGAGAGAGAGAGAGAGAGAGAGAGAGAGAGAGAGAGAGAGAGAGAGAGAGAGAGAGAGAGAGAGAGAGAGAGAGAGAGAGAGAGAGAGAGAGAGAGAGAGAGAAGCAGATAGATAGAGATACACAAAAGTCACACACACACACATGCAAGAGCGAGTCCCAGTCATAGATCCGCGAAGTCACTCGATCGTTAGACTCACTAAAAGTATTATAGTACGTACTTCTTCTAAGACCTTCCTGGTTAGTTACCCTGACTTCTAAAATAATAGTAATAATGATAATAATAAATAAATTAATTAATTGAAATAATAGTAGTAATAATAATAATAAATAAGTAAATGAATAAATAAATAAAAGATAAATAAATAGATAAAAACGGAAAGTAGAAAGCGATAATAATATATTTTGATATCTGTTAGAAAATATTGTTTCCGTAATATCATTTATTGCTCACACTTATCTATTGAGATGATTATATATACTACAGATATATATTGCATGGGAAGTCTTTGAAGTGCATGCTATATTCGTCTAGTGAAGCCTTACTCTCATAAATCTGATAAAGAGAATATCATTATTCTGGCATATTTCTTTATTGTATTGTTTATCTACCTTTACATTATTATTTTTCATTTGTTTATTTTTTTTATTTTATTTGGAGGGTGTAGGGTGACTTGTCCACTAATCTGGTCATTAGATACAACCCTTTCTCTGATAATTAATGGAATATCTTAGTCGAGATACTGCTATTAGTATAGGCCTAAAGAAATGGCTGACTTTTACTGCTCTACTCCTCCTATCTCTCTCTCCATACATCTACATATCGCTATCTCCTTATCTTTACATTTATCTATCTATTTGTATCTATATCTTTCCATCTTTATAAACTCACTGATACGCAACACAAAACACACATACACACACAAGTATGACTGTATGTATGCTTCAACCTGTATATGCGACTTGGCACGGCGCGCGCCACAGCTCCCTTCGCTTCCAAGACGCGCCCCGCACTTCCCCTTCGAGCTGATCAATCTGCTGGCGGCCAGAGCTACGTGCGTCCCTTCGGTCTCCTTCACTCAGGACTCTTCCTTTCGGAGATTACCCTGCAAAGAGGATAAGTGTTTAGGAAACGCTCGCTTGTCTACTCAGAGGCGACGGAAAGTCCTTTCTCGGGTAAGAAGACGCATAGCAGCTTCAAAGAGTGTTTTTTTTTTCTTTTATTGACTTGAGACGCGTATTCTGATGGTTATGCCATTGACTCTCCGTCTTAGGATTTTGGTGAAGGAATTAACCGCGCTCTGATGCCACTCTCCACTGTCATGCGGCGAGACGACGACCATCTGTATCTTAGCCATTGTTTACTGTCATGCGGCAAGACAAGGATCATCAGTATGCCAAAGACACAAAGCTTTGTCCTTGTGCCCAGATAACCGGTATGCCAAATGCCCTTGTTGAGCGCTCACAGCAGGCTAGACCCCAATAGCAATTAACCGTTGTGTCGGATTTCGCATTGTTGCTGATCTCACGAGCCAAGGTCTGTAGATACCAATGGGTTAACTGGACCAAATACTTAGATTCTGCTATTAATTCAAGAGACACTCCAATGCGACTGGATTCCCTTCCGGCGGCAGTGTTTCAAGGATCTGGGCTGGAATCTGCAGACGTTTAACGACGATGATTGCAACAACCCTCCCCCCTCCCCCTCCCCCCAAAAAGAGAAAGAAAAGGAAAAGAAACAATGTGTAAGTGTAAGTTGCTAAAGACAACTTCACCCAAATATAATTGTAAGGAACTACATGCAAGTGTCAGTGTAATATCGCCAATATATCCAAGAAATATAAGAAAAAAGTACATGCAATGTTGAAATTCTGATCTTATGAGAGAAAAGATACCGTAATATACAGAGGTAATGATAGGATAAACATCAGTAATGATTGTAATAGTAATGCAGATGATGGTGACAATAACCATTTAATGATAATATTTGTCATAGTTATAATAAGGACATAGATAATACATGGATTAATGGCAATTAGAATGATAATAATGACAATATGAATATTATTTTCTGAAAAAAGAAAGAGAAAAAATTTTGTCTTCCATAACCAATTCCTAACACATATTTTTGACGATCGCCCTTAAACCTTCGGAACATTAGCCATCTCATAATCCTCACAATTTCACTTCAACGCGAAATCAACACACCACTTCGAAACCTAACTGAACGCCAATCGCACAGCAAAAGAAATGAAGCAAAACAAATAGCAAAATTCCCCCTAAACACATACAGGCGCCTTCACCCGACGCGCAACACCGAAGCAATTCCGCCGAGCCTTTGTCAACAGGCAGGTGGCGTCAGCTTAAGGGAGCGTTTGTATAAAGTGTGCGTTAAGTTTTTTTTTCTTTTTCTTTCTTTTCTTTTCTTTCTTCGGATTGGGTTTTGTTGCTACTGCTGATAAGAAAAGAAAATTTCGGTAAAATAAAAAAAAATGATGCTGATAATGAGAAAACAATAACAGTAACGATAATAATACGATTTATATTACTATTGAAAAGGGGAGCGTTTGTATAAAATGTGCATAAAGTTAGTTTTTCTTTTTTTTCTTCTACGGATTGAGTTTTGTTGCTACTGCTGATAAGAATAGAAAATTTCGAAATAAAAAAGAAAAGAAAAAAAAGAGAAAAAAAAAAAATGCTGATAATGAAACAAAGTAATGGTAACGATAATGATACGATTTATATTACTATTGATAAGGGGAGCATTTGTATAAAGTATGCGTAATTTTTTTTCTTTTCTTTTGTTACTGCTGATAAGGAGAGAAAATTTCGCAAAAACAAGAAATGACGCTGATAATGAAAAAAAAAAAACAGTAATGATAATGATACAATTTATATTATTATTAACAAGAACGATGAACTTAATAATTAAAATAATATTACCAGTACCATTAAAAAACATGATAACAATAAGTAGAATGACAATAAACTAAAAATAACGGCGTTGCTAATTATACTTTCATCAACTTGAATCGCTTTGAAAAAAATTAAGTTGGAATGGAAAAAAATCTGAAAACAAGAGAGACATAATAAAAAAGGACTAAAAGGGGGAATGACGAAGGAAGAAAGAAGAAAGAAGTGGCCCTAAAAGCCAACCAATCCGGGCTGACGATTGTGAGTGGAATTAATGGGGGGGAGAAGGAGAGGGGGAGGGGAGGGGATTGGTGTGCTGGGCCAGGAAGAGGAACTGGGGGGGGGAGGGAAGAAGGTGGGGGGAGAAGGAAGGAATGGGTGTGCTGGGCCGGGAAGAGGAGGCGGGAAGGGGAAGAAGGGGGGGGGGAAGGGGAAAGAGGGAGGGGGACGGGATTGCGTCGGGAAGAGAAGGCGGGGGGGGGGGGAGAGGTGGGGTTATTGGGGGGCAAAAGAGTTCGTAATTGGGGTTAGGGGGGTGGAGGTAGTGTTGGGGTCATCAGAAGGTCATGATATTGATGGGGAACGACAGCCAGTGATAAGGTGGGGTGGGTGGGGTAGGTGAGCCTGCAAAAAGAGAGGTTAGAGGAAGTGGAAGGGGTGAGGGAAAGGGAGAGTAAGGGAGGGGGAACGAAATGAGGAGAGAGAGAGAGATAGATAGAGAGAAGAGAGAGAGAGAAGAGAGAGAGAGAGAAGAGAGAGAGAGAGAGAGAGAGAGAGAGAGAGAGAGAGAGAGAGAGAGAGAGAGAGAGAGAGAAGAGAGAGAGAAATC
>NW_020872958.1:456633-459133 GCF_003789085.1 Penaeus vannamei | reverse complement strand
TTTTTTTACTTCTCTTGAGGTTTTCTTGGTGGATTTTCACAGATTGTATCTTTTGGAATATTATTTTCCTTTTCCTTTTGTGTTTTTCTTTGTTTTCTTTTCTTTTGTTAGGATTTTATATTATTTTATTCTGTTTCCTTCGGGGATCTGTATTTTCTTTTCTATAAGAAATTCTTTTTGGAAAGGGAATCTAATTGGCAGATGGATAGACATGTAAATGAATAGATAGATAGACAAACAGATATGGACATTCAGATAAATAGATAGACAAATAGATAAACAGACATACAGACAGCCAGATAAAGAGAAAGACATCCAGACAGATAGAAAGATTTATAGATGGACAGATAAAGAGTCAGTTAGATAAATAGACAGATAGACAAATAATAGATAGACAGACAGATAGATAGACAGACAAAATAAATAGACAGACAGACAGACAGATAGACAAACAGATAGATAGACAGGTAGATAGATAAACAGACGGATAAATAGACAGACAGACAGACTGTTAGATGAACAGACACTCATGAAAAGGAAACAAAAAATAAAGAAAATACAAACCGATATCTTGATCTCTCTACATCGATATTTGTGAAGAAAGAAAACAAGAAAAGAGCGAGAGAAGAAGAAACTTAAGCGAAAGAGGGGAGAAAGCGCAGGAGAAGAGAAGAGAAAGGGAATAAGAAGATGAGGGTGTGAGGGATAAGAAGAAGGAAGGGAGGGGGGAGGGGGGGTGGGAGAAAAGATGGAGTTAACGACTGTTGTAATGTTTCTGCGTGTCCATCAGGGCAAGGAGAGCACTTTCCCCTGAACTTAATGGTGTACAGGGGATGATGGTGAAGGTGATGGCGATGATGATGGTGGTGAAAATGGTGAGGATGATGTTGAAGAAAGTGGTGGTGAAGATGGTGGGGATGATGGTGAAGAGGATGGTGGTGAAGGAGATGGTGAAGATGACGGTGACGATGGTAGTGAAAATGATGGTGATGGTGAAAATGGTGAAGATGAGGGAGATGTTGATGGTGAGGATGGTGGTGAAGATGATGGTGGTGAATGATGATAATCATAATAATGCTAATATCAATATTGGTTCTAATACTAGTAATGATATTAATGACAGTACTGCTAACGATATTAATACGGTTACTAATACAAATATTAATAATAACACTGTTAATAATACTAATATCAACTGATACTAGCACTAATATCCATACTAATCCTAATATCAGTAATGATATTAATGTGAATAATAACACTAAGACTTATACTATCATTAATACTATTGCTATTTCTGATACTAATACTGATATTAATACTAACAGTAGTACTAACACTAATACAATACTAGTATTAATACAAGTGTAAGTACTAGTACTAATCATCATACTGATACTAACACTGCTACTAACAATAATAGTACTATTAATCTATTAACATATGGTAAGACTGATCATCAATATTAATGTATGTCAATATAATGCTAATATTGATATCAATATATACGGGCACTGATATTATTATTAATGCTAATACTGTTTCTAATATTTGTACTAATGTTGATACTTAATAATAATAATACAAATAATGGGTAATTAGGACAATGAAAATGATGACAATAATAATGATGATGATACCAATAATAAAGATATGATAATGATGACGATAATGATAATGATGACAATGGAAATGATAACGAAAATCATATCAATGATGATGATGATGGTAATAATCAGCATGATAGCAAATGAAAATGATGATGATAACGGTGATAACAATAACAAATAGAAGAAAAAGAAGAACAAAAGCATCAACAACAATAATGATTATAATGATAATAATAATGTTGATAATAATAATTGTGATAATAATAATGATAATGATGAGAATAGAAAAAGTAACACTAATAATGATGATAATCATAAAAAACAGAAATATTGATAATAATGATTTTGACAATTATCCTTATATTAATATCGATAATGATAATGATGATAATGAAAACAATTACAATAGTAATATTGGCAATAATAACGACATTAATGATGATGATGATGATGATAACAATAAACTGCAACAATGATAATAGTAATGATAATGATTATAATGTTAATAATAATGGTGAAAATACTGAAAATGATAATGATAACAATAAACAATAATGATAATGTGATAATAACTATTACAGTATAAAAGCACCTACAGTTATATTAACAAAATAGCAGTGCTGTTGCATCTGCTGGTTATAATATCAATAATGATAATAATAATGACAATAACAGATAATGATAATGATGATGATAATGATGTCGAAAGCAGTGGTAGTAGTAGTAGTAGTAATAATAATGATTATGAAAATAATGATGATGATAATGATGGTGATAATGATAATAATGATGATGATGATGATAATAGTGATAATGATGATAATGATAACAAGAACAATGATAATGATAAAAATGATAATAACAATAGGAATCATAATGATAATGACGAT
>NW_020872958.1:431144-436144 GCF_003789085.1 Penaeus vannamei | reverse complement strand
CATTGTGATATACCACATGTTTTATTATCATTAATTTATAGAATAAAAAGCAATTGCCCAAAAATGATGCTATCACCAGTGTCTTTGGAATGCACTCCATAAAGGAATGAATTCAATCCACCCCATGAACCTAAAAACCATTAAGTCATGCTACTCAAATTAAAATTAGGAATGTCAAAATTGCATTTTCTCGAGGTTCCCTAAACCTCTAAAACCTCTGGCTCTGGTCGCTCTACCGAGAATGTATTTTTAGAATAAAGTTAATAAAGTTTCAAGAGCATGTCATGGGATAGAAACTTTGAAAGTATTATGTACTACTCTATTTTGAGAATTTCCCCAACAAGATCAGCAACAGTGAATTTAGTAGAATATATTTTAATAGAGTGTATATGAAAAATTTCGAAACAGCACAGGCTGCATTGGTGACATTTTAATTCTTTCATTGGATAAATCAGGGTTTTAAAAGATTGAATTCTTATATTTTGCCTCCCTAGTCTGTATGGATATATAGATATGAGTGTGTAT
This sequence comes from Penaeus vannamei, assembly GCF_003789085.1. Classification (NCBI taxonomy): domain Eukaryota; kingdom Metazoa; phylum Arthropoda; class Malacostraca; order Decapoda; family Penaeidae; genus Penaeus; species Penaeus vannamei. The sequence continues at coordinate 435,619 of NW_020872958.1, read as the reverse complement.
GTTTCTGTATGTGTGTGCATATATATGTGTACACACACACACACACACACACACACCACACACACAACATATATATATATATATATATATATATATATATATATATATAATATATTATATTCATACACACACATATATGTCTGTGTGTGTACATCATACATATATATATATATATATATATATATATATATATATATATATATATATAATATATATATAGGAAGATAGATATAAATACATACATATATATGTATACGTACATGCATACCACACACACACACACCACACACACACACACATATATTATATTCATACACACACACACATATGTCTGTGTGTGTACATATATATGTATATATATATATATATATATATATATTATATATATATATATATTATATATATATAGTAGATATAAATACATACATATATATGTATACGTATGTATGTATGCATGTTTATGTATACGTGCATGTATATATGTGTGTGCATATGTATATGTATATATGTATATCTATGAATATACATATATATGTATGTGTGTGTATATATGTATATGTATATATATGTGTGTTTGTGTGTGTGCATAAGTATATGTATCTGTGTGCATGCCTGGATGAATAGACAGCATACCTGTGTATATGTGTACATATCTATATCTGTATCAACTGTCTTTCTATGAGTATATCAAGTCATACCCATATATGGACATATGCATAAGTATATACATGCACAGACTCACCTACGTAAGCCCACACACACTTATAAAGCATGCAAACATATGAAATATATATATATATATATATATACCGTGTATGTGTTCATATGTATAGACATAGATTTTGAACTTGCTCGGGACACTCACTTTCTAAGTTCATTTACTGCTGACTCCCACAAACTCCGCCCACGAGATAGCTCCGCCCTCTGTGGACCATCCACGCTATATAACAGCTTGTGTCTTTCGGAACAACAGCTAACACAATACACCATGCCAGCACACGTCTTTAGTCTCTTTTCGTGTGAGCTTTTAGCGATTTAGCTTCTTTTGTTCGAACAAATTTATGGTCATAGCTGGAAAAATAGTGTATTGTGACGAAACAAAAAACAGAAAAACACTTTGTTCGTAAGGAAGGAATTCATGAAATGTCTTTGTATTTGTGATTCTCATGCTTGAATCCCCACACAGCTCGCCTGCCTGGTGGCCGTGGTCGTCGCCGACAGCTACAAGACGCCCATCCCGATCCTCAAGGACGACCGCACACAGAACGCCTACGGCGAGTACACCTTCGACTTCGAGACTGGAAACGGCATCGCCAGGAACGAGGCCGGAAAACAGGCTGATGGCCAGGAGTCCTCGGGAGGATGGAGGTGAGTCCCTTACGCTTCGCAAACACATCAACCATATCCCTTCAGAACCTTATCTCACAACCATGTGTGCGCAAAGCTTGGTGGCATATCTCTAAACGCCTCTGTCCCTTCTCCAGCTACACCGCTCCCGAAGGCGTGCCCATCAAGCTCAGCTTCACCTCCGGTGTGGGCGGCTACCAGCCCGTGGGCGACCACCTCCCCGTGGCACCCACGCCAGTGCCTCTTCCCTACGAACGTCAGGACTACTAAATCTATCGGCTTTCTCTTCCATTTCAACTTTTATATTCTGCTAAATTCACACTAGTGATGTGGTAGATTCAAAGAATAATTCTCATCACCATATTTGTCCTACCAGTCTTGTATTTATTTCTTCGCTATTTATGGAACGAAACTCGTTCATGTATGCTTACCTCCAATAAAGCTTCGACCATGCAACTGCCATTTCCTCGCCATGAACCAATGCTCACACCATTAAGAAGGCTCCAAAAGGTTTAATGCTACGTTTTAAGTCGACAATGGAGACCTGAATTTAGCGCCAGGGCGTCCGATGGTCGCTCACCCCAGACTTCTCTTTGCAAAGGCCATCATCAACTGACTTTACACGTGTAAAGTGCTGTTTATATGTCCACCAAAGAGACATTGTTTCCCCCACAGCTCATTTTAAAGGGCAACCCCCTACCAACAATACACCACACACACACACACACACACACACACACACACACACACACACACACACACACACACACATATATATATATATATATATATATATATATATATATATTATATGTATAATATATGTGTATGTATGCATGTATACATTTTTATACACATACATTTGTATACAAATACAATTACAAGGACACACACAGATTCCACACATATGTATATATATATATATATATATATATATATATATATATATATATATATATATATATATATATATATAATATGTATATATATGTATATATATATATATATATATATATATATATATATATAATATATTATACATATATATAATTTACACACACACAAATATAGATAGATCTTACCCCCCCCCCCTTTCTCTCTCTTTCACACCAAACACACACACACACACACACACACACACACACACACACACACACACACACACACATATATATATATATATATATATATATATATATATATATATATATTATATGTGTGTGTGTGTGTGTGTGTGTGTGTGTGTGTGTGTGTGTATGTATATATATATATATATATATATATATATATATATATATATATTATAATATATATATATATCCCACCCCCTCTCTCTTTCACACAAACAAACACACACACACACACACACACTCTTCTCTCTCTCACCACACTCTCTCTCTTTCTTTCTCCCCCTCTCTCTCTCTCTCTCTTTCTCTCTCTCTCTTTCTCTATCACAACATACACACACACACACACACACGCGGACACACGTACACATACTTTCACTCTCTCTCTCCACCCCCCCTCTCTCTATCTCTCTTTCTCTCTCCCTCTCCCTCCTTTCTCTCTCTCTCTCTCTCTCTCCCTCTCTCGAGGCTTTCGAAACTTTGCAGGGATTTTGAAAGGCCAATCACTGTTCCTAACAAGACCTCTTTATCATTATTGAGACATCTTCAGTTTCATCGCTGTTTCCTTCGTTGTCTTCACTGGTTCAGGCAGTTTCTCATCAGCGGTGAGGATGACTTCCCAGGTGAGGAAGTCCTCGTCCTCTCCTCCTCCTCTCCATCCCCGTGATTCTTTCAGTTTGATTCTTTCCCCTCGTCGTCAGAGGCGAAGATGATGAAGTCGTCCTCGTCCTCCTGGTCCTCCTCTGCCTCGTCTTTGTCTGACTCTTGAATTTCTTCTTACTCCTCGTCTTCCTAGTCTAGGTCGTCCTCGTCCTCAGTCTCGTCCTTGGAAGCCAAAGCCTTTCTCGTCGTCTCGGACAGTTTGCTGTAATCGTCGAGGTCCATCTTCTTGAACTAGGCGAAGCAGCTCTCGTCCTCGAGGCGGGCGGTGCCGAGGTCGATGAGGGTCGCCTGCACGTGCCTCTCGGCGACCGCGACACACACGTTGTCCTGGTGGAGGTCCAGTGCGTCACGCCGGCCGCGTGCAGGCGCTCGAGGGCGGCGCGCACCTGCTCGAGGGCGTCCTCCAGCTGCTCGCCGGAGAGCAGCGTCTGCTCGACGCACTGCCCGAGCGTTTCTCCGGCGTAGCGGCTGGCGATGACGTAGTACTCGCCCTCGAGGACGACGGCTTCGATCTGCTGCACGCCGTCGATTCCCCGGACCTTGCTCAGGGCGCGAACCTCCCGCTCGAAGGAGCGCTCCTGCGCGCGCTCCATCACCTTCAGCACCAGCTTCTCGAGGCCGTTCGAGGCCAAGTTGGCGACCCCGAAGGCGCCGAGGGCAAGGTAGGTCGGGCGCAGGGCTCTCGTGAACTCGAGGTACTGGGCCTCGGTCCACACGGGAACCTCGCGCTTCCTCAGAATAGGCTCCATCGTGAGTCTCGGGGACTGTGTCAGGGCCGGCCATGGTGGAACGGCGGCCCAGGCGGACCGCAGGATATGCACTGGGAGTAGCGAGGTCACGCATTAGGATTTATGTAATCTATTTTTTTTTTTCGCAACATCTGCCATTTTTTGCATACTCCCATTCACACAAAACCATTCTCATTTTCCCCTGTTTTCTCCTTTCTCTCTCACTTCCTAGCATTCGCTCATTTATGTACTGCCCCAATTACTTTTCCTTTTTCTCGCTTTTCTCCTTTTCCGCATTTCTCATAATGTTTACCCAGTGTGTGTGTGTGTGTGTGTGAGTGTGTGCGTATGTGGTGTATGTGTTCGTGTAATGGTGTGTGTGTGGGGGGGGGGGGGGCGCTTGAATTTATTCATACCATTATTCTAGAATGATAATCAGAAAAAATAGGCACGTTATCTGGTTCCACCGCTGGACACGTCACATACACAAGTACAACAATGTAGAAATACGGCACAGAAATAAAGCTAAAGATTATATGAGTTTACCCTAACAATTGAGTTTTCTTTGAATAGCAAGCCTTTTCATGAAAGAAAATGGTGGTAGTAAACT
>NW_020872958.1:415185-418634 GCF_003789085.1 Penaeus vannamei | reverse complement strand
CACAAGATATTGATGGGGTAAATTTTATTACCCTTCATTAGTGTTATCAACAAAGGATATTTTTGTGTTTGTCAGTTGCAGGTAAGTTAAATATGCATCAAAGGAGTTACAGAACCTATGCAGCGTGTAAAATAAAGACACCGGTATAATAAAAAAGTGAATGTTTACATTAGAGCCAGTTGCACTCTGGGCAGCGAGGGTCTTGGAGATTCCGAACACACCCACTTGTCCTGCTGGTCCTGGACAAGATGTACGAACGAGCAAGACGAGGGGTTCCGAACGCAGCATTAGGCGTACATATACTCGTATATATATGTGTATGCGTGCACACGTATATATGAACTATATATGTACATCGATTCAAGCGGGTCTCTTAACCACATGGACGTAAAACACATGTTCGTATAGGAACATGCATCCTAAATCACGGGATAATGCGGAAGGGAGGCAGGTACTTTCTGACCCAACTTTAACCCAGCATGCTGACGTTAGGGCTCAGTTACAGATCTCTCTCCCTCTCTCTCAATACACGTGTATGTGTGTGTAGGTAATTATATGTGAGTATGAATAAATATATGCGTCCGTTTGTATACAAACACAAACACACACACATATATATGCATATATAAACACAAACGCCCATACACACACACACAAGTACACACATGCAAATAGACACATAAAACACACACACACAAGTACACACATGCAAATAGACACATAAAACACACACACACACACACTCATACATGTGTGTGTGCGTGTGTGCCTACAAGGTGTATGAATTCACATTTTCCATTTGTAGCTACTCAAGGTAATACTTTCATTCCCTGACGGAAAGCTCGTGGTCCGCCCACAACCCTACAGCTCCACCCACTATGGACCGTCTATATAAAGAGCCGCCGCCTTTCGGAACAACAACACTGCTGCACAGCCATCACAATGCAACGTCTTCTTGTTGTGAGCGATTTAGCTTCTCTTGTTCGAACAAATCTATGGTCATAGCTGGAAAAATAGTGTATTGTGACGAAACGAAAAGAACCAGAAAAAAACACTTTGTCCATAAGGAAAGAATTCCTGAAATTGCCTTTGTATGTGTGATTCTAACGCTTGAATCCCCACACAGCTCGCCTGCCTGGTGGCCGTGGTCGTCGCCGACAGCTACAAGACGCCCATCCCGATCCTCAAGGACGACCGCACACAGAACGCCTACGGCGAGTACACCTTCGACTTCGAGACTGGAAACGGCATCGCCAGGAACGAGGCCGGAAAACAGGCTGATGGCCAGGAGTCCTCGGGAGGATGGAGGTGAGTCCCTTACGCTTCGCAAACACACATCAACCATATCCCTTCAGAACCTTGATCTCACAACCATGTGTGCGCCAAAGCTGTGTGGCATATCTCTAAACGCCTCTGTCCCTTCTCCAGCTACACCGCTCCCGAAGGCGTGCCCATCAAGCTCAGCTTCACCTCCGGTGTGGGCGGCTACCAGCCCGTGGGCGACCACCTCCCCGTGGCACCCACGCCAGTGCCTCTTCCCTACGAACGTCAGGACTACTAAATCTATCGTGCTTTCTCTTCCATTTCGTCTTTTATATTCTGCTAAATTCACACTAGTGATGTGGTAGATTCAAAGAATAATTCTCATCACCATATTTGTCCTACTAGTCTTGTATTTATTTCTTCGCTATTTATGGAACGAAACTCGTTCATGTATGCTTACCTCCAATAAAGCTTCGACCATGCAACTGCCATTTCCTCGCCATGAGCCAATACTCACACCATTAAGAAGGCTCGCCAAAAAGGGTTTAATGCTACCGTTTGAAGTCGACAATGGAGACCTGAATTTAGCGCCAGGGCGTCCGATGGTCCCTCACTCCAGACTTCTCTTTGCAAAGGCCATCATCAGCTCCTTGCCTTCGGAATTCACATTTTGTCCAACATTTCAGACGAATGCATGTAGTAGCCTTTGAACATGGTTGACATACAATGTCGTTCACAGACGCACACACATATGTTCTTATATATGTATATATATGTGTATATGTGTATATATATTCAAGGATATAAAGATTCATATGTATGTGAGTATGTATATACATATACATATATATTTTGAGATCAATATTTATTCGACATTTAAAAGATACATTGTTTATAATCGTAGAATTATACAGACCCACCCAAACATTTCATAGCATATATTTATTTTTCGAAGGAATAGCAATAGAGTGTAAATCATAATGATTATCTATGAATGGTTTGTTTGTTTAAATGTTAATAATTTAGTTGGGGGCAAAGTAATAAGTACTTCTGTCCTGGCAGTTTTTCATCAGACAAGTCTTGACTTTCACCCAAAACACAGGTATGTTAAGTGCTGCTATCAAAAATTGTGTTTCGCCCAGATTCTAAAGTTCGTAAAGCTTAATATAATGCTTATTACAATTGTGAATCCATATATTATGCTTTGTGATAAGTCGAACAAGTTTTGACTTTCATCCCAAATACAGAGGATAAAAGGCTGGGGAAAGTCCAGCAATGCCACACGCATTGTTGTTAGGAAATATTTATGATTTGGGGGGACCGTGGATACACCAACGGAATTAGTCCATGAAGACAATACTCATTTGGCCAAATAATGAATTGCAAAAGGAACAACAGACCAGGATAAAGTGTAAGAAAGGAACATTGAGGAAGAAATTTGGGAAGGATCGATTACTTAATCTTAAAGGAAATAATGAAAAGATACCAGGGGAATGGGGGTTGACAGTTTCACTCTAGCCTCACGTTTGATTAGTGATTTTCAATTAGTAGGCAGAGGGAGGGTGTGTAATTAAAGGTAACCCTAGAAGTGAATTTAGTTGACGAGAATATCCCATTTTATTTAGAACTTATTGTTAAGATTTACATTGTGATATACCACATGTTTATTATCATTTGTTTATAGAATAAAAAGCAATTGCCCAAAAATGATGCTATGACCATTGCCTTTGGAACATATTCCATAAAGAAATGAATTCAATCCACCCCATGAACATTAAAACCATTAAGTTATGCTACTCAAAATAAAATTAGGAATATCAAATTTGCATTTTCTCGAGGTTCCCTAAACCTCTAAAACCTCTGGCTCTGGTCGCTTTACCGAGAATGTATTTATAGAATAAAGTTAATAAAGTTTCAAGAGCATGTCATGGGATAGAAACTTTGAAAGTATTATGTACTACTCTATTTTGAGAATTTCCCCAACAAGATCAGCAACAGTGAATTTAGTAGAATATATTTTAATAGAGTGTATATGAAAAAATTCGAAACAGCACAGGCTGCATTGGTGACATTTTAATTCTTTCATTGGATAAATCAGGGTTTTAAAAGATTGAATTCTTATATTTTGCCTCCCTAGTCTGTATGGATATATAGATATGAGTGTATGTTTCTGTATGTGTGTGTGC
>NW_020872958.1:405185-410185 GCF_003789085.1 Penaeus vannamei | reverse complement strand
AACTGAAATAGATCTGGATTACGAAAATGATTCGGAAGAAAATATACATTTGTTCTGATGTGTGATTCTAACACTTGAATCCCCACACAGCTCGCCTGCCTGGTGGCCGTGGTCGTCGCCGACAGCTACAAGACGCCCATCCCGATCCTCAAGGACGACCGCACACAGAACGCCTACGGCGAGTACACCTTCGACTTCGAGACTGGAAACGGCATCGCCAGGAACGAGGCCGGAAAACAGGCTGATGGCCAGGAGTCCTCGGGAGGATGGAGGTGAGTCCCTTACGCTTCGCAAACACACATCAACCATATCCCTTCAGAACCTTGATCTCACAACCATGTGTGCGCCAAAGCTGTGTGGCATATCTCTAAACGCCTCTGTCCCTTCTCCAGCTACACCGCTCCCGAAGGCGTGCCCATCAAGCTCAGCTTCACCTCCGGTGTGGGCGGCTACCAGCCCGTGGGCGACCACCTCCCCGTGGCACCCACGCCAGTGCCTCTTCCCTACGAACGTCAGGACTACTAAATCTGTCGTGCTTTCTCTTCCATTTCGTCTTTTATATTCTGCTAAATTCACACTAGTGATGTGGTAGATTCAAAGAATAATTCTCATCACCATATTTGTCCTACTAGTCTTGTATTTATTTTTTTTGCTATTTATGGAACGAAACTCGTTCATGTATGCTTACCTCCAATAAAGCTTCGACCATGCAACTGCCATTTCCTCGCCATGAGCCAATACTCATACCATTAATAAGGCTCGCCAAAAAGGGTTTAATGCTACCGTTTTAAGTCGACAATGGAGACCTGAATTTAGCGCCAGGGCGTCCGATGGTCGCTCACTCCAGACTTCTCTTTGCAAAGGCCATCATCAGCTCCTTGCCCTGGGAATTCCTATTTTTTCCAACATTTCAGATGAATGCATGTAGTAGCCTTTGAACATGGTTGACATACAATGTCGTTCACAGACGCACACACATATGTTTTTATATATGTATATATATGTATGTGTATAGATATTCATGTATATATATATTCACATGTATGTGTGTATGTATATATATACATATATATATATATATATATATATATATATATATATATATTTATATATATTGAGATCGTTATTGATTCGACATTTAAATGATACATTGTTTATAATTGTAAAGATATACAGACCCACCCAAACATTCCATTACATATTTTTATCTTTCGAGGGCAAAGCAAGAGTGTAAATCATAATGATTATCTACGAATAGTTGGTTTGTTTCAATGTTAATAGTTCAGTTGGGGGCAAAGTAATAAGTACTTCTGTCCTGGCAGTTTTTCATCAGACAAGTCTTGACTTTCACCCCAAACACAGATATGTTAAGTGCTGCTATCAAAAATCGTTTTTCGCCTAGATTCCAAAGTTCACAATGGCTAATATAATGCTTAATACAATTGTGAATCCATATATTATGCTTTGTGATAAGTCAAACAAGTTTTGACTTTCATCCCAAATACAGAGGATAAAAGGCTGGGGAAAGTCCAGCAATGCCACACGCATTGTTGTTAGGAAATATTTATGATTTGGGGGGACCGTGGATACACCAATGGAATTAGTCCATGAAGACAATACCCATTTGGCCAAATAATGAATTGCAAAAGGAACAACAGACCAGAATAAAGTGTAAGAATGGAACATTATGAAAGGGAGATGGGAAGGATCGATTGCTTAATCTTAAAGGAAATAATGAAAAGATACTAGGGGAACGGGGTTTGACAGTTTCACTCTAGCCTCACGTTTGATTAGTGATTTTCAATTAGTAGGCAGAGTAGGGAGGGTGTAATTAAAGGTAACCCTAGAAGGGAATTTAGTTAACAAGAATATCCCGTTTTCTTTAGAATGCTTATTGTTGATTTACATTGTGATATACCACATGTTTATTATCATTAATTTATAGAATAAAAAGCAATTGCCCAAAAATGATGCTATCACCAGTGTCTTTGGAATGCAGTCCATAAAGGAATGAATTCAATCCACCCCATGAACCTAAAAACCATTAAGTCATGCTACTCAAATTAAAATTAGGAATGTCAAAATTGCATTTTCTCGAGGTTCCCTAAACCTCTAAAACCTCTGGTGCTGGTCGCTCTACCGAGAATGTATTTTTAGAATAAAGTTAATAAAGTTTCAAGAGCATGTCATGGGATAGAAACTTTGAAAGTATTATGTACTACTCTATTTTGAGAATTTCCCCAACAAGATTAGCAACAGTGAATTTAGTAGAATATATTTTAATAGAGTGTATATGAAAGATTTCGAAACAGCACAGGCTGCATTGGTGACATTTTAATTCTTTCATTGGATAAATCAGGATTTTAAAAGATTGAATTCTTATATTTTGCCTCCCTAGTCTGTATGGATATATAGATATGAGAGTGTATGTTTCTGTATGTGTGTGTGCATATATATGTGTGTACACACACACACCACACACACACACACACACACACACACACACACACACACACACACACACACATATATATATATATATATATATATATATATATATATATATATTATATTCATACACACACATAGTACATATACATACATATATATATATATATATATATATATATATATATATATATATATATTATATATATATATATATATATAGGAAGATAGTATATATATATATATATATATATATATATATATATGTATATATGTATATATGTTATGTATACGTGCATGTATATATGTGTGTGCATATATATATGTATATATGTATATCTATGAATATACATATATATGTATGTGCGTGTATATATGTATATGTATATATGTGTGTTTGTGTGTGTGTGCATAAGTATATATGTATCTGTGTGCATGCACGCTGGATGAATAGACAGCATACCTGTGTATATGTGTACATATCTATATCTGTATCAACCTGTCTTTCTCTGAGTATATCAAGTCATACCCATATATGGACATATGCATAAGTATATACATGCACAGACTCACCTACGTAAGCCCACACACACTTATAAAGCATGCAAACATATGAAATATTTATACATATATATTTCATATATGTATATGCGTGTATGTGTTCATATGTATAGACATAGATTTTGAACTTGCTCGGGACACTCACTTTCTAAGTTCATTTACTGCTGACTCCCACAAACTCCGCCCACGAGATAGCTCCGCCCTCTGTGGACCATCCACGCTATATAAACAGCTTGTGTCTTTCGGAACAACACTCTGCTGCACAGCCATCACAATGCAACGTCTTCTTGTTGTGAGCGATTTAGCTTCTTTTGTTCGAACAAATCTATGGTCATAGCTGGAAAAATAGTGTATTGTGACGAAACAAAAAGAACAGAAAAACACTTTGTTCGTAAGGAAGGAATTCATGAAAATGTCTTTGTATTTGTGATTCTCATGCTTGAATCCCCACACAGCTCGCCTGCCTGGTGGCCGTGGTCGTCGCCGACAGCTACAAGACGCCCATCCCGATCCTCAAGGACGACCGCACACAGAACGCCTACGGCGAGTACACCTTCGACTTCGAGACTGGAAACGGCATCGCCAGGAACGAGGCCGGAAAACAGGCTGATGGCCAGGAGTCCTCGGGAGGATGGAGGTGAGTCCCTTACGCTTCGCAAACACACATCAACCATATCCCTTCAGAACCTTTATCTCACAACCATGTGTGCGCCAAAGCTGTGTGGCATATCTCTAAACGCCTCTGTCCCTTCTCCAGCTACACCGCTCCCGAAGGCGTGCCCATCAAGCTCAGCTTCACCTCCGGTGTGGGCGGCTACCAGCCCGTGGGCGACCACCTCCCCGTGGCACCCACGCCAGTGCCTCTTCCCTACGAACGTCAGGACTACTAAATCTATCGTGCTTTCTCTTCCATTTCAACTTTTATATTCTGCTAAATTCACACTAGTGATGTGGTAGATTCAAAGAATAATTCTCATCACCATATTTGTCCTACTAGTCTTGTATTTATTTCTTCGCTATTTATGGAACGAAACTCGTTCATGTATGCTTACCTCCAATAAAGCTTCGACCATGCAACTGCCATTTCCTCGCCATGAGCCAATGCTCACACCATTAACAAGGCTCGCCAAAAAGGGTTTAATGCTACCGTTTTAAGTCGACAATGGAGACCTGAATTTAGCGCCAGGGCGTCCGATGGTCGCTCACCCAGACTCTCTTTGCAAAGGCCATCATCAACTGACTTTACACGTGTAAAGTGCTGTTTATATGTCCACCAAAGAGACATTGTTTCCCCACAGCTCATTTTAAAGGGCAACCCCCTACACACACACACACACATACACACCACACACACACACACACACACACACACACACACACACACATATATATATAAATATATATATATATAATATATATATAATATATATTATATATATATATATATATATATATATATATATATATTTCCAGGAAAGACATGAAGAGATGTCTGGCTAAAAAAAAAGATCATTTTCAAGAAGAAAAAAAGGAAACGGAGAATCGTAATCAAAAACGAAAAAAAAAAATTCTTGAATACTATATATGTATGTATGCATGTATACATTTTTATATACACATACATTTGTATACAAATACTAATACAAGGACACACACAGATTCCCACACACCACACACACACACACAAAAATATATGTATATATATATATATATATATATATATATATAATAAATATATATATAATATGATATATATATAAATAAAAATATAAATAATATAATATATAAACAATTATTAAATAATAATATGCTTTTATAAGTAAAACAAGTTATAACATCATCAAAACAGATAGTAAACACAAAATAATAAAAATATATATTATATAAATAATATTATAATATATATATGAAATATTATATATATATATAAATATATATAATAAATATAAATTAATATAATATATATAAATTTACACACCACACATATATAG
>NW_020872958.1:366936-376936 GCF_003789085.1 Penaeus vannamei | reverse complement strand
TCAGCTTTTTTTAAAAACGTTGTTAGACATAGGCCTTCCCCAGACTTTTTCCACATCGTTCTGTCTCTTCCTTCCGGTACCAACGCTTTGAAACTCGCTGACTCAACAGGAACCTTAAAAGTAGTTTGAGATGCGAATCGGGGTGGGCTATACCCTACCATGATGGCAGTGCGGTTTGGTTGGGGCTACCATCAACACGCAGTGACATACGTTGGAAGTATTCTTTTCACGTCCCCCTATCCACAGGAGAAATATATATATATATATATATATATATATATATATATATATATATGTATATATATAATATAATAATATATATAAATATATGTATATGTATATATATATATATAATATATATATATATATATATATACTATATATATAAACATACACTCACATATATACATATACTATATATAGAGAGAAAGAAAGTGTATTTGTGTGTGTGGTGTGTGTATGTATGTATATAGATAGATATGGACATACATACTTATGCTGCGTTTGGAACTGCTCGTCCTGCTCGTCCAGACCAGTTGGACGAGATGTTTTGGCCGTTCGGAACCTCCACTATCTCGTTCCGGACAAGTAGTCTAGCTCGTCCAACTCGCCCTCCTGCGAAGGTGGCCGAGCAGGACGAGATGACTTCACAATAGATTTTGTTAGTAAACATTGACAGTTGCAGGTAACCACAAGATATTGATGGGTAAATTTATGACCCTTTATTAGTGTTATCAAAGGATATTTTTGTGTTTGTCAGTTGCAGGTAAGTTAAATATGCATCAAAGGAGTTACAAAACCTATGCAGCGTGTAAAATAAAAACACCGGTATAATAAAAAAGTGAATGTTTACATTCGAGCCGGTTGCATTCTGGGTAGCGAGAGCCTTGGAGATTCCGAACGCGGCCCACTTGTCCTGCTGGTCCTGAACAAGGTGTATGGACGAGCAAGACGTGGAGTTCCGAACGCAGCATTAGGCTACATATACTCGTATATATGTGTGTATGCGTGCACACGTATATATGAACTGTATATGTACATCGATTCAAGCGGGTCTCTTAACCACATGGACGTAAAACACATGTTCGTATAGGAACTTGCATCCTAAATCACGAGATAATGCGGAAGGGAGGCAGGTACTTTCTGACGCAACTTTAACCTAGCATGCTGACGTTAGGACTCAGTTACAGATCTCTCTCCCTCTCTCTCAATACACATGTGTATATGTGTGTAGGTAATTATATGTGTGTATGAATAAATATATGCGTGCGTTTGTATACAAAGACAAACGCGCACACACACATATATATGCATATATAAACACAAACGCCCATACACACATACACAAGTACACACATGCAAATAAACACATAAAACACACACACACACACACACACACTAATACATGTGTGTATGCGTGTGTGCCCACAAGGTGTATGAATTCACATTTTCCATGTATGTAGCTACTCAAGGTAATACTTTCATTCCCTGACGGAAAGCTCGAGGTCCGCCCACAACCCTACAGCTCCACCCACTATGGACCGTCTATATAAAGAGCCGCCGCCTTTCGGAACAACAACACTGCTGCACAGCCACCACAATGCAACGTCTCCTTGTTGTGAGCGATTTAGCTTCTCTTGTTCGAACAAATCTATGGTCATAGCTGGAAAAATAGTGTATTGTGACGAAACGAAAAGAACCAGAAAAAAACACTTTGTCCATAAGGAAAGAATTCCTGAAATTGCCTTTGTATGTGTGATTCTAACGCTTGAATCCCCACACAGCTCGCCTGCCTGGTGGCCGTGGTCGTCGCCGACAGCTACAAGACGCCCATCCCGATCCTCAAGGACGACCGCACACAGAACGCCTACGGCGAGTACACCTTCGACTTCGAGACTGGAAACGGCATCGCCAGGAACGAGGCCGGAAAACAGGCTGATGGCCAGGAGTCCTCGGGAGGATGGAGGTGAGTCCCTTACGCTTCGCAAACACACATCAACCATATCCCTTCAGAACCTTGATCTCACAACCATGTGTGCGCCAAAGCTGTGTGGCATATCTCTAAACGCCTCTGTCCCTTCTCCAGCTACACCGCTCCCGAAGGCGTGCCCATCAAGCTCAGCTTCACCTCCGGTGTGGGCGGCTACCAGCCCGTGGGCGACCACCTCCCCGTGGCACCCACGCCAGTGCCTCTTCCCTACGAACGTCAGGACTACTAAATCTATCGTGCTTTCTCTTCCATTTCGTCTTTTATATTCTGCTAAATTCACACTAGTGATGTGGTAGATTCAAAGAATAATTCTCATCACCATATTTGTCCTACTAGTCTTGTATTTATTTCTTCGCTATTTATGGAACGAAACTCGTTCATGTATGCTTACCTCCAATAAAGCTTCGACCATGCAACTGCCATTTCCTCGCCATGAACCCAATGCTCACACCATTAAGAAGGCTCGCCAAAAAGGGTTTAATGCTACCGTTTTAAGTCGACAATGGAGACCTGAATTTAGCGCCAGGGCGTCCGATGGTCGCTCACTCCAGACTTCTCTTTGCAAAGGCCATCATCAGCTCCTTGCCTTCGGAATTCCATTTTTCCAACATTTCAGATGAATGCATGTAGTAGCCTTTGAAAATGGTTGACATGCAATGTCGTTCACAGACGCACACACATATGTTTTTATATATGTATATATATATGTGTATAGATATATGTATATATATATCACATGTATGTATGTATATATATATACATGTATATATATATATATATATATATATATATATATATATATATATATATATATATATTGAGATCGATATTGATTCGACATTTAAATGATACATTGTTTATAATTGTAAAGTTATACAGACCCACCCAAACATTCCATTGCATATTTTTATCTTTCGAAGGCATAGCAAGAGTGTAAATCATAATGATTATCTACGAATAGTTGGTTTGTTTCAATGTTAATAGTTCAGTTGGGGGCAAAGTAATAAGTAGTTCTGTCCTGGCAGTTTTTCATCAGACAAGTCTTGACTTTCACCCCAAACACAGATATGTTAAGTGCTGCTATCAAAAATCGTTTTTCGCCTAGATTCCAAAGTTCACAATGCCTAATATAATGCTTAACAATTGTGAATCCATATATTATGCTTTGTGATAAGTCAAACAAGTTTTGACTTTCATCCCAAATACAGAGGATAAAAGGCTGGGGAAAGTCCAGCAATGCCACACGCATTGTTGTTAGGAAATATTTATGATTTGGGGGGACCGTGGATACACCAACGGAATTAGTCCATGAAGACAATACCCATTTGGCCAAATAATGAATTGCAAAAGGAACAACAGACCAGAATAAAGTGTAAGAAAGGAACATTATGAAAGGAAGATGGGAAGGATCGATTGCTTAATCTTAAAGGAAATAATGAAAAGATACTAGGGGAACGGGGGTTGACAGTTTCACTCTAGCCTCACGTTTGATTAGTGATTTTCAATTAGTAGGCAGAGTAGGGAGGGTGTAATTAAAGGTAACCCTAGAAGTGAATTTAGTTAACAAGAATATCCCGTTTTCTTTAGAATGCTTATTGTTGATTTACATTGTGATATACCACATGTTTATTATCATTAATTTATAGAATAAAAAGCAATTGCCCAAAAATGCTGCTATGACCAGTGTCTTTGGAATGCACTCCATAAAGGAATGAATTCAATCCACCCCATGAACCTTAAGACCATTAAGTCATGCTACTCAAATTAAAATTAGGAATGTCAAAATTGCATTTTCTCGAGGTTCCCTAAACCTCTAAAACCTCTGGCGCTGGTCGCTCTACCGAGAATGTATTTTTAGAATAAAGTTAATAAAGTTTCAAGAGCATGTCATGGGATAGAAACTTTGAAAGTATTATGTACTACTCTATTTTGAGAATTTCCCCAACAAGATCAGCAACAGTGAATTTAGTAGAATATATTTTAATAGAGTGTATATGAAAAATTTCGAAACAGCACAGGCTGCATTGGTGACATTTTAATTCTTTCATTGGATAAATCAGGGTTTTAAAAGATTGAATTCTTATATTTTGCCTCCCTAGTCTGTATGGATATATAGATATGAGTGTATGTTTCTGTATGTGTGTGTGCATATATATGTGTACAACACACACACACACACACACACACACACACACACAACACACACACATATATATATATATATATATATATATATATATATATATATATATATATATATATATATACATACACACACATATATGTCTGTGTGTGTACATATACATATATATATATATATATATATATATATATATATATATATATATATATATAGTAGATATATACATACATATATATATATACATATGTATACACATATAAGTATATATGTATATAAATACATATATATATATGTATACGTATGTATGTATATGTTTATGTATACGTGCATGTATATATGTGTGTGCATATATATATGTATATATGTATATCTATGAATATACATATATATGTATGTGTGTGTATATATGTATATGTATATATATGTGTGTTTGTGTGTGTGTGCATAAGTATATATGTATCTGTGTGCATGCACGCTGGATGAATAGACAGCATACCTGTGTATATGTGTACATATCTATATCTGTATCAACCTGTCTTTCTCTGAGTATATCAAGTCATACCCATATATGGACATATGCATAAGTATATACATGCACAGACTCACCTACGTAAGCCCACACACACTTATAAAGCATGCAAACATATGAAATATACATATATATATATATATATGTGTATGTGTTCATATGTATAGACATAGATTTTGAACTTGCTCGGGACACTCACTTTCTAAGTTCATTTACTGCTGACTCCCACAAACTCCGCCCACGAGATAGCTCCGCCCTCTGTGGACCATCCGCTATATAAACAGCTGTGTCTTTCGGAACAACACTCTGCTGCACAGCCATCACGATGCAACGTCTTCTTGTTGTGAGCGATTTAGCTTCTTTTGTTCGAACAAATTCATGGTCATAGCTGGAAAAATAGTGTATTGTGACGAAACAAAAAGAACTTCAGAAAAACACTTTGTTCGTAAGGAAGGAATTCATGAAAATGTCTTTGTATTTGTGATTCTCATGCTTGAATCCCCACACAGCTCGCCTGCCTGGTGGCCGTGGTCGTCGCCGACAGCTACAAGACGCCCATCCCGATCCTCAAGGACGACCGCACACACACAGAACGCCTACGGCGAGTACACCTTCGACTTCGAGACTGGAAACGGCATCGCCAGGAACGAGGCCGGAAAACAGGCTGATGGCCAGGAGTCCTCGGGAGGATGGAGGTGAGTCCCTTACGCTTCGCAAACACACATCAACCATATCCCTTCAGAACCTTTATCTCACAACCATGTGTGCGCCAAAGCTGTGTGCATATCTCTAAACGCCTCTGTCCCTTCTCCAGCTACACCGCTCCCGAAGGCGTGCCCATCAAGCTCAGCTTCACCTCCGGTGTGGGCGGCTACCAGCCCGTGGGCGACCACCTCCCCGTGGCACCCACGCCAGTGCCTCTTCCCTACGAACGTCAGGACTACTAAATCTATCGTGCTTTCTCTTCCATTTCAACTTTTATATTCTGCTAAATTCACACTAGTGATGTGGTAGATTCAAAGAATAATTCTCATCACCATATTTGTCCTACTAGTCTTGTATTTATTTCTTCGCTATTTATGGAACGAAACTCGTTCATGTATGCTTACCTCCAATAAAGCTTCGACCATGCAACTGCCATTTCCTCGCCATGACCAATGCTCACACATTAAAAGGCTCGCCAAAAGGGTTTAATGCTACGTTTTAAGTCGACAATGGAGACCTGAATTTAGCGCCAGGGCGTCCGATGGTCGCTCACCCCAGACTTCTCTTTGCAAAGGCCATCATCAACTGACTTTACATGTAAAGTGCTGTTATATGTCCAAAGAGACATTGTTTCCCCACAGCTCATTTTAAAGGGCAACCCCCTACACACACACACACATACACACACACACACACACACACACACACAACACACACACATATATATATATATATATATATATATATATATATATATATATATATATATATATATATATATATATATAATATATGTAATGGAAAGACATGAAGAGATGTCTGGCTAAAAAAAATCATTTTCAAGAAGAAAAAAGGAAACGGAGAATCGTAATCAAACGAAAAAAAAATATACTATATGTATGTATGCATGTATACATTTTTATATACACATACATTTGTATACAAATACTAATACAAGGACACACACAGATTCCCACACACACACACACACACACATATATATATATATATATATATATATATATATATACATATATATATATATATATATATATGTATATAGTATATATATATATATATATATATATATATATATATATATATATATATATATATATATATATATATATATATATATATATATATATATATATATATATATATATAATTTACACACACACATATATAGATAGATCTTTACCCGCCCTCCCTTTTTCTTATTTCACACACACACACACACACACACACACACACACACACACACACACACACACACACACACACACACACACACATATATATATATATATATCTGTGTATATATATATATATATATATATATATATATATATATATATATATCCCCCCTCTCTCTTTCACACAAACACCACACACACACACACTCTCTCTCTCTCTCACTCTCTCTGCCCACCCTCTCTCTTTCTCCCCCTCCTCTCTCTCTCTCTCTCTTTTTCTCTATCACAACATACACACACCCACACACACGCACGCACCACATACACATACTTTCTCTCTTTCTCTCTCTCCTCCCCCCCCCCCTCCTCTCTCTATCTCTCTCTTCTCTCTCCCTCCCCTCCTCTCTTATATCTTTGCAGGATTTTGAAAGGCCAATCACTGTTCCTAACAAGACCTCTTTATCATTATTAAGACCATCTTGAGTTTCATCGCTGTTTCCTTCGTTGTCTTCACTGGAAGTTCAGGCAGTTTCTCGTCAGCGGTGAGGATGACTTCCCAGGTGAGGTCGTCCCTCGACCTCGATCGTCCGTCCTCGTCCTCCTGACTCTTGGTCGTCAGAGGCGAAGATGATGAAGTCGTCCTCGTCCTCCTGGTCCTCCTCTGCCTCGTCTTTGTCTGACTCTTGAATTTCTTCTTACTCCTCGTCATCCTAGTCTAGGTCGTCCTCGTCCTCAGTCTCGTCCTTGGAAGCCAAAGCCTTTCTCGTCGTCTCGGACAGTTTGCTGTAATCGTCGAGGTCCATCTTCTTGAACTAGATGAAACAGCTCTCGTCCTCGAGGCGGGCGGTGCCGAGGTCGATGAGGGTCGCCTGCACTTGCCTCTCGGCGACCGCGACACACACGTTGTCCTGGTGGAGGTCCAGGTGCGTCACGCCGGCCGCGTGCAGGCGCTCGAGGGCGGCGCGCACCTGCTCGAGGGCGTCCTCCAGCTGCTCGCCGGAGAGCAGCGTCTGCTCGACGCACTGCCCGAGCGTGGCTCCGGCGTAGCGGCTGGCGATGACGTAGTACTCGCCCTCGAGGACGACGGCTTCGATCTGCTGCACGCCGTCGATTCCCCGGACCTTGCTCAGGGCGCGAACCTCCCGCTCGAAGGAGCGCTCCTGCGCGCGCTCCATCACCTTCAGCACCAGCTTCTCGAGGCCGTTCGAGGCCAGGTTGGCGACCCCGAAGGCGCCGAGGGCAAGGTAGGTCGGGCGCAGGGCTCTCGTGAACTCGAGGTACTGGGCCTCGGTCCACACGGGAACCTCGCGCTTCCTCAGAACAGGCTCCACCGTGGGCGTCAGGGCGTGGGCGGGCTGTTCGGCGTCTCTTCGGATGACTGGCGCTTGGGTTGACTGGGTTGAGTCTCGGGGATGTGGTCAGGGCCGGCCATGGTGGAACGGCGGCCGAGGCGGACCGCAGGATATGCACTGGGAGTAGCGAGGTCGCGCATTAGGATTTATGTAATCTATTTTTTTTTTTCGCAACATCTGCCATTTTTTGCATACTCCCGCATTCACACATACCATTCTCATTTTCCCCTGTTTTCTCCTTTCTCTCTCACTTCCTAGCATTCGCTCATTTATGTACTGCCCCAATTACTTTTCCTTTTTCTCGCTTTTCTCCTTTTCCGCATTTCTCATAATTTTTATGAAGTGTGTGTGTGTGTGTGTGTGTGTGTGTGCGTATGTGGGTGTATGTGTTCGTGGTGTGGTGTGTGTGTTGGGGGGGGGGGCGCTTGATATTATTCATACCATTATTCTAGAATGATAATCAGAAAAAAATAGGCACGTTATCTGGTCCCACCGCTGGACACGTCACATACACAAGTACAACAATGTAGAAATACGGCACAGAAATAAAGCTAAAGATTATATGAGTTTACCCTAAAAAATGAGTTTTCTTTGAATAGCAAGCCTTTTCATGAAAGAAAATGGTGGTAGTAAACTTTTATATATGTAAAAAATCTTTATTTTGACGGTCAGTAGACCGAAAAGAACAGCATTACTGGAAAATTATTCAATAGCAAGTAATTTTCGTAAACATGTGTGAATGTTTATTTTAAGCCTATACTCATGTGATGATAAAAATTATTTTTATTATCATTACTTTTATAATCATTAATATCATTATTTTATTGAAACATTTCCAAACTTGTCTCAAAGCGTTTTAAACAGGGGAGCGCTTGGGCAAGAATTCTTGCCGATAGGCCAAGCGCTGTACCGTTCCCTGCTTAAAACGCTTTCCAAGGCAGGCAGGCTCTGTTCAGTGATGCCAGACACGTAGAAGTGTCTTTTTATAAAGTACAAATCATAACTGTCCTTGATGAGCATAGAAATATCAAAATAACCTAAAATATACATACTTGGGTTTTAAAAGCAATATTCCCAACAATCTCGGAAAGAGATAACTTATGCACAAGTCAAGGGTGGAGTTTATTTCACCTGCGGTTGGTAACAGTTTTGAGCGCGCAATTCAATACAACTGACAAGCTAGTAAATCTACCCAAACATCTTAACAAAGCGCAATATTTTCTCCTGTATTCATATAAAGTGCCTCTAAAACAATGACACCCCCCCGATTGACAGCCCTTTCATTCTGACGTTATCAAAACAAATGAATATCCTTGAATTAAAATATAGGCCTACCCATTCCCATATCGATTTTATGAGGTTAAATATAAAAAAAATCATCGAATATCAACAGAAGAATGTTGCTAGAACTTCTCAGACTTTTTTCACTTGAAATATTCTTTTTTTTTAATAGAATAGCAGATATATTCTCGATTTAGAGAGACGAGGAGTAACAGTACAATAAGAGGTAAATTGTTCGTCTTATAATAATAAGTAAAATACTTTTTATTCCCATAATCTCCTTTCGTTATCAGTTAATTTCAATTTCTTTGAATATGATTTTAAGAAAATTACAGAATCAGATACCGTGAAAAAATTATTTAGCTGATAAGATATTAAGCGGAGTTCCTGGCCAATGCCCGCATTCGAAGGATCGTGACCAGTATGGTACACGAACGACGCTGTTGCCATGGTGACGGTACACCGCTTGACTTAGCAAGCGCAAGTCTAGCCACCTACGGAGGTCGCTAGAGAAAGCAAGCAAAATGCTTGAGTTAGCAAGAAAAACGCTTGAGATTTCAGGCAAGAACTTTCCCTGCTTAAAAGGTCTGGTTTGTGCACTGTGGGGTTTTATCATTAGTATTATTCTTAACGACAGAATTTTTTTATCGTTATCATCACGAGTATCGTCATTATCATTGTTACTATCATTATTACTATTCTCATCCCTATTATCATTATTCATATATATATATATATATATATATATATATATATATATATATAATATATATGTGTGTGTGTGTGTGTGTGTGTGTGTGTGTG
>NW_020872958.1:336936-341936 GCF_003789085.1 Penaeus vannamei | reverse complement strand
GCTGTTTTTTTTTTTTTTTTCAAGTAATTTTCACTATTGTTACCCCCGCCAAGGAGGTTATGTTTCTGGTAGCATTGGCTAGTTTGCAGATGAGCAGGATAACTCAAAACTGATTTTTATGATTTTTTTTACCAGAGGTGTGTCTTAGTCCAACTTAGATCATAATCCGGATCCAGGATTTTTTAATGGATTCATTGGCATTGTCAGATATGGAAACCTGAGAAAGAGGTGAATTAAATGGAACACTTCATGTGAATATTTTCATGGCATCAGTGACCTTATTGCCTTTGTGGAGTTATGCGCTCTCTGAGTGCTTCTAGTTCTTGCTGAATCATTTTTAAAAATGCACGGAAAAAATGCTAAAATATCGCACGTATTGACTGGGTCAAAGAGGAGTCCGAGCTAATGATCTAACGAGAGCGCACTGCGAGATGTCAGATATAGCTAGGTACTCATACATAATTACTTGTATAATTTGACATTGTTAAGATTACTAGAAATAAAACCAAAATGCCCCTCTTTTATTTTTCAAAATAAACTGACAACAATGATTATGATAATAATAATAGTATTGGTAACAATAATGATGATAATTATAATGTGATATAATAATGATTATTTTACATATTCTTTTTTACTCTAGTGTTGACTAGTGTAAACTTGCCTCGCAGGTTGCACCAGTGATGTCAAATCAAAAAGAATTAGAAGAAAAAAGAAAATGCACAGAGAAGCTATATGATTTAGCATCCTCCAAAGTGTGGGTATTGCATTTGTCGTCCATCTGCAAATATTTACTGACCTAATACAGACTGTTCATGAAATCTTCAGGGTGCAACCGTTGGACACAAGGCAATAATGCTTTAGAATGTAAATTGTGTAACACATCAGTTTCCAAGCATGAGACGTGCGCTCCCTACAGGCATTTCTTAGAGACAATCAGCGATGTCGTTGGTGAAATGTTTTATGTGTGAAGGGATCCACAGAAAGTGTATCTCAGGCAGAAGTACAGATTATATAGCTGGAGAAGGGGATTGCCTGGTAGATCCAGGAGTGCGCAGAGGACTACATAGGTAATACCATCACCAGGAGTACCTGATGAATTTTTTTGATTGGAGAGATTGTCTTGTTTGTGTGGTGGAAGGTTACTGAGCTGACCATTCATTGATGAGATTTTGCGCATACTGAGTAAGGCTATAGTGGATAATTTGGGGCTTTTTCTTAACCTTGTTCATACAGTGCCACATGGTGCAAGGCCATCCTGCATGGCCTTTCTCTATGTCAGAATGATACAGTTATCCAGTGTCCAGGTGTGGGCATTGGTGCACCGAGTGATACGCGATCTGCTGATGTATTTGGTGTAGAAAGTATTATAGCATTGCCGAGAGAAAATATAGCTTTTCAAAGCACTAGAAGCAAACATAGGAAGAAGGTTGCTCATATGTAAAATGTATATGGTGTGAAATTTAAGGGGGACTATAATATGGTTATGGGTATGCACTGAAGGTTTTGCAGAAAGAGTGTAGTGGACTTTGATGTAGTCGGAAGAAAGTGCAGGAACCGCTGAATGCCAGAACTGAGATGCAATGAGTCGATGGAAGAATGTGGTCCAGAGTACCCCTTTGTACATGTGTGGCTCCAACAGTGTCCCAGCAAGGCAGTTGTTTTCGCTTAATGTATTTCTGGAGCCGTGATCTCTTGTGATTAGTAGTACCAGCAAGGTCTCTCAGAGCAGGATGCTGGTAACGAAATCCCCCATATGAATCATGCCACAAATAGTAGGGGCTGGAAAAGTGGCTGGATTTATCTTCCCAGGTTCAGTGTACATGTTACAAAGCCGGTTGATGCTGGTATCTAAAATCATCTCAAGAAGCTAGAAGGCTGTGTTATTGTCTATGGAACTTTGGAGCAAATGGTATATAGAACAGTGAACATATGTAATGAGTCCTATGGGTATGTCCTATGTGCATGAGGCACATAGGACATACCCAGAGAACTTCCCATCTGGGTAGGCCAGTGAATACTTCTTGGATGATGACTACATCTGGGTGGTGGTTATGTACATATCCCTTAAGTGCAGTAAGTTTGATCGTGTTTGTAATAACACAGGCACTTCCTGAGATGGCATGTAGCTTCATCTCTTTTACTGATTTTTCCCTTACGGCAACAATGACCGACCAATGAAGTAGTGGCGGGAGTGGCAGTGTTAACATGGGCAGTAGTTGCTCAGGCATCTGCAGAAGCATGAGCAAAAGGGGCACTGCAGACATCACAAGTCAACACATCTTAAATGGAAGGCTCCCTGGGGAGATTGTAGTTATGCTCTCAAAATATGTAGCAATGAAATCCAGCTTTTCAGTGAGTGTAGAAACAATGCTAATCACGTGTTGTGACTCAACAATTGAGTTCAGTGTTATCTCAAATGTAGTCTGTTTGCTGACCCAACCATCGAGGGAAGCTTTGATTGCATTGAAATGCAATCTGTAAGTAATGCAACACGAGTTTTGATCACAGCAAAGGCATCATGTTGTGCAGTCAGATTCCAAGACGGAGTGGAGGGGACTGTAGGTTGGCTATGGTGAGGTGATATGTCCACTTGAAGGTGCACTGGGAGTTTACAGACGTCTTAACAAATCCATGCCAAAAGCTATCTCGTACCTGGCAACATGAGATTTCCATAGCAAGGTGTCTCGTGGGGGTGTCAATTGCTAAAGCAAAGCAGATATAGGAGCAGTAGCAGATGGTGGAGGGGTGCGTTGAGGAGTTGTGAGCACCCATACACCAGGCACACTGTTTGGCTGCAGAACAGTATTGTGAAGTATGTTCAATATTCTAGTATCGAAAGCACAACAGCTGCTCATCCTTCATTCTGCGACTCACAGAATAGTAAACAAGAAAGCTGAAATTGACACAGAGGTGGTGGCTGAGGAAAGCTAGTTATCACCAAGTGATTGATAGCTCTGGCCTGATGAAAATGACAAGCTGAGTGGATGCCTCGGAGCTCCTTGGGCTAGGTTAGATCAGCGCATACAGGGTGACTAGTGAGGAGGTATGTGGGAAACTTATTGGGCCTTCCTGGTATCTTGAATGGAGTATTGACAATGTCTGTGTGATGGGTAGGAATATAAACGAAGCGAGATGTTATCGATGACTACTTCACCTCATCCTCATTACGATCGAGTATGAAGGCTCTGTTCACCTCAGGCAACGAAGCTTAGTGTCGGCTGACGAACAGAAGCTTGCTGTATTCATCCCTGGGAGTGAATGCAGAAGACAGATGTGTGCACAGCATCAAACTCTCCTCAGACGGTTCATCGGGCTCTTGCAGGGGATGAAATGTTGTATTGCAGGACTCTCCCCTTAGAAGACTTGGAAGCAGGGGATGAGGGCTGCGGTCTCGGTAACTGGGCGCTTGGCGGAAGCGCCATGGTGTGGCGTGACTGCTCCCGAGGCCAGTGCGCCACGGTGTCCATGTTAGGTAGCTGGTATCTATTGGCAGTGTGCATGCGCCAAAATGTCGCTTCTGATCGGAGGAGGCTGGTTGATTGAGCTGTATATTTCAAACTACAGACGATGACCAATTCCAAGAAATCTTCAAATCATTTGTGAACGACCACTGGGTTTTTAATGTTACTCTTTACAACAACTGGTTGATGTTATCAGCAAAGATCCACGAGCAAATCTGAAAAGTAAGGAGGAGCAGGGGTTTGTTTACACTCGAACGGGGTAATGATTATTAGGTTGACAATGATAATGATAATACTAATGATGCCAGTAATATTAACTATGATACTGATAATAGTAATAATAACTACAATAATGGTAATAGTAATATGACAATAATTATATAAATAACAATAAAACAGTAATAATAGTAATAATAGTGCTGATAATAAACAGTAATAATGATAATAAAACAGTAATAATGATAGTCATAATAATAACAATGATAATAATAATGATAAAAGTAATAAAGGCAAAAATAAATGAGAACAATAATCATTATAGTAATAATCGTGATAATGATAATGATAGTTATAGGAATGACAATAATGGTAATAATAGTAATAATGATAATGCTGATAACAGCGAAATTGATAATAATTATTATTATACTAATAATAACGATATTATTATAATCAATATTATAAGCAAAAATAATAATAGTATTAATTATGATTGATAATGATGATAGTGAAAAAAAAATCATTTATAATAAAGCTAATAATAAAAAAACAATATGATCACAATGCGTTTAGATAAAAAGATAAAGATAATACGTTACAACTGAAAAATTACCTCACTGGTTATATATATTGCCTAATACATGTAATGATAAGATAACTGATTACCTAGTGAATACTGTTACTTGACAATGATTATCATAAATTGACTGATAATGATGAATGACTAGAGAATGGATTGAAAACAGTAGATAACGAAATATGAAATATCAGTGAACTACAAAAGATCATTACTGTAAAACACGATAGTCATTTCACTTTAGGATGACTGCCAAAAAGTTCTTACAAGAAAGGTTAGTACGCCTTTTTTCAAGTAACATCCGGTTGGTTGACATTTTTTCAGCACAACAATAGATATTAATTATGGGGTTATAAGGGATTATGTCAGATTTTTACGGTAGTTCTACTCTGAAAATTAAAGTGCAAACTATATTGCAAATAATTAAGATTCTAAAAGAATGTACCCTTTATTGCTGTAGGAAATTAAGTTCTCCTGAAAATGTGGCTTACATTCTTATTTAGCCACGGTGACCTAGATTCCAGCACCCATTTTCCTCCGAACACAGACTTGTTTTAGTAACGAAATTTACTCCGAAATTATACCTAACACAGAAAAATATCGAGGGCGTTCACAGCGCTAAACAGAGCTGATGGCGCTTTTCCTTCGCAAACCCCCCTTGTCCCAAACCTCGCAAACTCCCCTAGTCCCTCTCCTCGCAAACCCCTCTTTGTCCCTCTCCTCGCAAACCCCCCTTGTCC
>NW_020872958.1:304861-334861 GCF_003789085.1 Penaeus vannamei | reverse complement strand
TAGTATTAGTCAACTACTGATTGCTAAATTATTCTTACAGTTTTGATGGCAGGGTTGTTGCAAAGCTGCCCTTCATCCCAATCTCCTGGCTCCAAGGCTTGAGCCACCGTAACCTGATGGGTGATGACTACACAGACTGCTCTTTCATCTTCCTATACATTCTGTGTACAATGAGCATCAGACAGGTTAGTAGACAAATTTTCCTAATATATTTTGAACTTATTTTAAAAAGGCATGGATTTAAAGTTCAAGAGTGTAAATGGACTAAGTGGAATATTTGTTGGCCTGTGTATAGAATATTTTTATTATCTGTTATATTTGTTTTCAAATTAAAATGCATTCCTTTTTTCAGAACATCCAAAAGTTACTGGGCTTTGCACCTTCAAGGGCAGCAAACAAACACAGCACCAATCTATTTGGTCCACAGCCTCAACAGTTTAGTGCATATAAATAAATGGACAAACTCTGCACCTCAGCTGTTTCTCTTTCTCTTCATTTGTAAATAAATGCACCATTTTAATTCTATTTCAGTTTGAAGTCCATTGTTAATATTCTGTCTGAAATGCTCTGTACATTTTAAAAAGTTAGAGAAGTGCAATGTTTAAAGTCATCATTTTTGTACAGTTGCAGATATGTTTTAATACAACTTGGGAAATTTATGCAGAGGTTCCATACTAGAAGATTCACATTTACAAATTCTAACTTATTAATATCAGAATATCAATGTGCCTGAATAAAGTATAGTTAATGTTCTTATTCGAGTTAAGATCAGTCATTTGGTCAACATACTCAATTCAGGAGCTCTTTTGATATAGCAAAGATGTTATATCATTACACAATTATGTCTTTTAATATAACTAAAATGTTATATTATTGATAGACCCCTTTTATTTAATCCTCTTGCTAAAGACCTTGGCCCTGTTTGGTAACACTTGAATGCCCCAACTCTCTTACTCTTTAGTCTTAACAATTAATCATGAGGTGGTTAATGAATAGTAGGAAAACTGTAGATAGAAAATTTGGTTCCTATACGTCAGGTTTTAACAGTAATGATAGATAATCATTGAATAATCATAAAAGAGACCATCTCCCCAACCTTGTTTTCCATTGTTTAAGAAAATAAAAGTTTTATGAGTATTTCCTTTTTCTTCATTAAGAAAATATATATCCTTCAACAGTGATTACTTTGTAATTTCCTGTTGTAAAATATACTTGCATATATTATATTTTTGCATAACAGTAAGTATTTGCGTGATTTTAAATATAACAAGGCAACTGGATGTCATATTTGACTGATTATGCAAAGAAAAAGAACAAATAGAAACAAATGTAGACCACTGCTTACTACCAAGTTAAAATGCCTGTCAGTTTTGGAAGTGGCCACAAATGTAAAACTTTTTCCTATAAGATTTAGATTCCCAGATTGGTGGGTCAGGGAAGATATATTTGACAATTAGCCAAAATAGCAATTACATCTTACAAATTTTCTTTACTTTTTCATGGTGTAAAGTGGTATGGCGCATAATTCTAAGTGAAGCTTTTCTTCCTTGATATAGGGAGTTATAAAAAAAAAATTAACTTTTTATGGGGGCACAAAATAGAATTTTCATGAAGACTATACAAGAACTTGGTTATTTACATTTTCCCTCGGAGTTGATGTAACATATATAGCTGGGAGGGGGAGCTTTGACAGTATCACCATAAATCCAGTTGTATTAGTGGGGGGCCAAGGAGACGAGGACAGAGGCCCAAGGTTTGGGATCACCCCTTATCTTGGACCTCAGCCCTCATCTCAACTAATTTTGCATGGTCTTTTCTTCTCCATCTATCTTTTTTCTTTTCTTCATCCCCTTCTTCTGTCCACATCCTAAAGTGTGTGAGTCATGCTCAAAAAAAAATGGCTGGCTTTGTGTCAGTCTTGAAATGGCCTTCATACTCTGTTTGCTATTTCCTCTTTACCATTTTCATTACCATACTAACCTACAGTGCTCTATAGCCTTCATCTAACATATTTTGTTCTAATTGTTAATTCCTTTTTTCCTTTTTTCCACAATACTTTGCTATAATGTAGTATGATCATCCTTACCAGGGGGCTTTGACCCAAAGCCTTACCCTATTGCTCTTATTTTGTATGTGCTGTTAATGACCATAGATGTTGACAGGGCAGGAAATTTTCAATGAATAATAAATACCATAAAATTTATTTTAAAGATTTCTTTCTTAATATTTTGTATTAAGATATGGCGTATTTTCATAAGACTTGCCCCATCTATCAATCCAAATATGAGGCAGTAGTCCTTTAATAAGTGGTTTCATCTCCCCGGGTGATTGCCCTGTCTGCAATTAGGATTGGTCGGTCTCTGCAAACGACCCGCTTGCCTACCTCGTTGGCTATGATGTTGTATCAATACAGGACAACACTATTCCATCCAGAGGCCACCAAAACTCATACACTAGTATTGCCAAGATTACGTTCTGTAGGCATGACCTCCATGAAGTTTATATTGGCTGAGAGTCCTGTCCTTTTAGTCCATAACGACCCATTCCCAGAAATGCTGCCGCATTGGCCACCCTGCCAAGCACTGTCGCTCCACAACCCACTGCTCTCTATGTAACCAACATGGCCATGATTGTTCAAACTGCCCTGCTAGGAGGGGGTAGTAGTAGTAGCAGTGTTCAGAGTCGTGATCAAAGGAGAGCCAGGGGTCAGGGAAATAAAAAGTTAGTCAGTGGGGCTAGATAAAACAAGAATACCGTGCCCATGGCTCCCTGAGGCCGTTCAGGACTTCTCAAAGCCAACCAATTATCCTTTCAACACGGTTCTCACATCCTAGGAAGTGGACAGAAGGGAAGGAAAATGAGAAGACCGTGCATTCCTTCAAGTTTTGCCTGTTTCCTATGAATTTTAAACTCCACATAATTCAACTCTGAATGTGATGATGCGAAGATGAAGTTCTAAATCTTGGGTTCATTCTCACAATTAAAAATTTGATGAGCCCACACTGATTTGAATGAATCCTAGTTTGCAAGTATGTGCCTAGTAGAGGTCATAATGATGATGGTTATGGATTTTGACCTCCCGTAATCTCTTGCCCATTGTTGTCGTGGGGTCTTAGGAAACAGAGACTGAGGCCCAGTGTGGCGGATCGCCCCTTCCTTGTACCATAGCCCTCGGCTCAACTAATTTTGCAAGGTGTTTTCTTTTCCTTTCTTTTTCCTCATTTTCCCAAGCCCCCTTCAAGGCGTGAGAGCTGTGCTGAAAGGATGAAAAGCTGACTTTGTGCTAGTCAAGAATGGCTGCTGGGAGACATGGGCATAGTATTCCCTTGGTTAATTGTCTTTTATCTGGATCATAGTGATAGACCCAAGTTTCATATCCTGGTTTTCATGGCACATACTTAAAGGAGTCTTGGAACAATAGACTGCTTCTGGAAAAGTGTGAGTAGCCTGGAGACCAATCAAGCAGACAACTTATGCATTTGCAGATGGTCATGAACAACTTTGTCCATAGACCCAACACTAGTTGACGAACATAGTAATAAGGTAATCCTCCAAAATGGCAGTCTCCGCTTGATGGATAGTGTCCTCATCAATGGCAGACTGGGGTCGCCCTAGGTTAGGAGCCGTTTCCACAGATCCGAACACATCTGAACTAACGATGCCATATCAAAACTTTCCTTTATTGGCAATCTTTCTGGTCAGGTTTCAACAGCAATAAACTGCAAATCATTAACCCTTCCATCTCTCCTTCCCCCCAATCCCTTGTCTGCTGTTGCCGTGGGGGGGGGGGAGCTTAGGAGACGGAGACTGAGACCCAATGCAGGGATCTCCCCTGGCTAGGGCCTCAGCCTTCGACTCAACTAATTTTGCATGGTCTTTTCCCCCTCCTGCTTTTTGTTTCCGTCCCTTCTCCAACCCCTTCTATTATCTACTTCCTAAGGTGTAAGAGCCGTGCTGAGAGGATGAAAGGTTGACCTTGTGCCAGTTCTGAACGGCCTGCGGGAACTATGGGCATGGTACTCCCGATTTAATTGTCTAGCCCTTACCCTCAAGTGCATGAGGGTGGACCGTTTATGCCGTTTTATATAATCAAGGTTCCCCATGACCAGTAATGAAGATGTAGTCCCCTTATTAGGGGCAATGAGGCTTGCCCCTTTATCCTACTTCGTATGTACCACTTCATAATTCCCCACGCTGGTGCTTTGATAGAGCTGACTGGCGTACTTTCACTTCACTCTCTACTATACCTATCCCTCCACCCCCTTATCGTCCATTTCAGATATGCTACAATGTTTTACAACCACGATCCTAAGAGCTGCCTATACAGCCATTCCTCGAACTTCAAGACCTTATACCTCTAAATGTGTTCAATGGGGGGAATTCTGATTGCACCAAAGCGCTTCGCTTAAAACGAGCAGCCTGGAACAGCTATCGCTACAAACGGGGACCCCTCACCAGCTACCAGCCCTTATCTCCATTAAAAGAACATCTGCCCATCTTCCCAGTACATTCAGAAACAGTAAAAGAAATAGCTGGCAAAATTATGTTTCCTCAATTACATATACATCAATTTCAGCTGTTTGGCGACAGATCCATAAATTATCAGGCAAACATCCCCCCCCCCCATCCTGCACCCGTCCTCCATATTCGAGATACTCTCATCTCAGCCTGTCGAAGTGGCTAATGAACTGGGCAATTATTTCAGCCAGGTCAGTAGTGGCTCTCACCTTTCCCCACATTTTTCTTCCATTAAAGCCATCAAGGTACGCATCCCTATTACCTTCACCCTATCCTCTGATGAGTCCTATAATGCTCCTTTTTCTTATGAACTCAACGCTGCATTATAATCGTACGGCAACACTCATGAAGGCCCTGACGGTATTCACTGTCGTATGCTCCGACACCTCCCATCTTGCTCTCTATCCTTCCTTTTAACTATTTTCAACCACATATGGATGTCGGGAAATTTTCCTTCTCTTTGGCGAGAACCTCTTATCCTCTTTCTTAAAACCCAGTACATCAGGGTACCTGATTTACTGGGTTACCGCCCCATCGCTCTAACTAGTTGCTTGTGCAAACTATTAGAACGAATGGATAACTTAAGTTTAATGTGGTATCTTGAATCTCTCCTTCCGTTTGGTTTCCGCCGTGCCCGAAGTACAACACACCCCCTTGCCCATTTCGAGACATATATTACATCGGCATTTGCACGCCATGAATCCGTATTAGCCATATTCTTTGACCTAGAAAAAGCATATCATACCACACGGCGGTACCATATTCTCCAACTATTGTACTCCCTAGATATACGTGGAAACACGGGTGTCTTCATAAAATCTTTCCTTTCCAAATCTACTTTCCAGGTCAAAATTGCCTCTTCCACGTCATCATCCTTTCCTCAGTTCGAAGGCGTCCCACAAGGAAGTGTGCTTAGTACCACTTTATTCCTTCTTGCTGTAAATACTCCAATACCGTTCTTCTGGCAAATTCCTAGGCGTTGCATTTAACTCCAAATTGTCCTGGCAAGACCATATCTTATACATTAAAGAAAAAGCTTAATGCCGCCTCCGAATCTTACAAACTCTTTCCCACATATTCTGGAGCTCAGATCGCATAACTCTCCTCCTTGATCCTCTCCACTCTAGGTTATGGATGCCATATCTACTCCTCTGCCTCAACCTCCATTCTTGCTCACCTTGATATAATCCACCACAGCTTAGCCCTAGGCGCCTTCCGCTCCTCTCCAGTAGAGAGCCTGTATACTGAGTCCGGCATGCTATCTCTCGACGTCGAGCACTTCTCTCCCTTCGGTGCTATACTCGATACCACTAACTTTCCCTTACCAAACTAACTGTCCCACAATCCCTGCTCCTACCTTTACCTCTTCTCCACGTTTACCTACTCTTTTCTCCGTACGCATGGATACCCTCCTCTCCCAGAACTGGTTGTTCTTCCTGTCCACACGCCATAAATCTGTCTGATTTTGTTGGGTGCCCAGCCATGTTGGAATCCCTGGCAATGAACAGGCAGATACTCTAACACGCTACACTGCTATGTCCACATCACACCAACCACGCTTCTCATATGTTCCAGCCACGGATTATTACCCCTACTTTAAAACCTTCCTGTATAGCCAATGGTAAATCTCTCTGGTCAAGCCTCCACAATAATAAATTCCATACTGTAAAACTATCAATCTCCTCTTGGTCAGCTCCATTTCACCGGAACAGACGTTGGGAGACGGCTTTCGCTCGCTTATGTACTGGCCACACCCGCCCCTATGTCCCCTATGTAATGTCCCTCTTTCAGTTCCACACATTATGTTGTCCTCCACGCTTTACTACAGCCCGCACCTCTGCTTTCTCCCACCTATCCTCCCTTCACCGACCTCCCAACATATCAGACATCCTTACAGAATCCCAAATCTTCTGACATGACAACCTGCTCTCCTTCCTCAGACGCATAAATATCCTTCACTTGATCTAATTCCTTTACCTAAATCACCATAACCCATTCCCTCATCCACTCCCTTACCCATCTTTAACCTTTCAACATTACTCTAGATAGTTGACACATAACAACGATCACCTGTCATCCCCCTTTACTATACATTCCTATAGTGCTATATGACCTTAGATGTCTAGCACATTTATTCCGCTTTTAACCATTAAACATTGACCATCCTCTCGGTGTGTATGATGTATCAGTCTTTTTGTTTCAAAGATGGAGAAGAGTTGTCTGTCATGTGCATTGGTTGTTCTGCGTAGTGTTATTCGATTTGCGTTAATGTCTTCGGCAAAGAAACAGGAGGTTGGAAGAATCAGCCATAATCAGTAGGGCCGCAAATATAGCGGATCGTATGTATCCCTCAGAGTAAACCTACTTTATCTGAGTGGCTTAACCTGATCTTTAATCTTCAGTGACATTAATTGAACCAATGACAACACTAGGGGAACTTTTTTGTGAAATAATGGTTAATGAGTACAAAGCAAAATAAATGTGCTAGACATCATACAGCACTTTAGAAACGTGTAGTTTCTAAAGTAGTAAAGTAGTGTAGCTAATGATTACATTTGCTAAACATCAAAAGTCGTATAGAAGTTCAGGATAGTACAGCACTGAAAGGAGCAGAGGGGTGAGAGTAGAGAGGTTGAGTAAATGTGCTAAGATACGGATTAACAAGGGTGATTAGATCAAAGTTGTCAAAGAAAGAAAAGGGATTCTGCAAGGATGTCCGTAGGTTAAGGTAGGGGTTGCAATAAGAGGAGTTTAAAGGCAATTAGATCAGTTTCAGGGGAAATGTCAGGAGGGAGAGAATCCAGGGAAAGGGGTTGCTGTAACAGTCACATGTGTATCCAGCAGGAAGCGGAAGTAATAATTGGGAAGGAAATCAGGATGATGCAGATGAAGCAGAGGGGAATGGGATGTGTTGGGAGGGAGTGGGAGGAAGGGGTGTAGGAAGAACATGAACAGGATGGATGGCAGCAGTTACTTTGAGTGTTGAGGGCACCATACTCCCCTGATTTAATTGTCTAGCCCTTACCCCCTACAGGGCACTGTGGGTGGACTGCTTATGTCCCTTTACATAATCAAGGCTTCCCATGGCCAGTAATAAAGATGTAATATCCCTATTAGGGGCAATGAGGCTTGCCCCTTCATCAAATAGCCCCACCGACTCCCCAACACCAGGCTCTCCTTTGACCACGACTCTGAACACTGAAACTACGACCCAGTCCTCAATGCCTACTAGTGAGACACACAATCTCCAAAGGTATTCCTACTCTCCCAACTTCCTCAAATTCATCAACTCTCACCTTACAAGCTTCTTCATCAAACACCCTAAAACTTCCTTATTACTACCTTACAGCCCTATTCTCCATATCTCCATAATACTACCCCCCTCAACAACACTCCCGCTTCCCGTCCTTCTACCACCACCAACCCTACAGATATCTTAAATACTCTGTTTAGCCCAGCTAAATGGGACAGATTTTTCGTGATCCCCCCTACAGCTCCTTACTCGGGCAACACTCTTCTCTTTCAACAGTCTCCAAAAACATGTAGGCAGGGTCCCTTTCCGTACCCGACGCGATCGCTCGCGTCTCGTAACAGTCAGATCTGAAGCTGAAGCTATAGCATTATCAAAACAAACTGATCTCTTTGTGCCCAACCCGGTCATAACAGATCAAACTAACCTGCACAAACACGCACATGTGCTAACTGCGGCGGCCCCTCATAATGTATTTTATAGAGACTGTCCCACTTACAAGTTCGAGTCTGAGGTAACAACTCTCAGATACAAAAATGGTCTCACTCTATGTGAAGCCAGACAGGAAGCACGCCGACAAGGTACCTCTTACACTCCCTACTCCAGTAATGTCGCTCGCTCTGCCCCTCCCCCTCCTCCTCAAGGTGTTCCTACACCCTCCCCTACACCTTCTTACTTCCCCACTTCCACCACTTCCACTTCTACATTCAACCTCCCCCAGTCAAATTCTTTTGCCACTCTAAATCCAGACACCCCAATCTCAACCACAGCTCCAATCTCAACTACAGCCCCAACACCATCCCCTCTTCCTCCCCGCACTACCCGCAGTAAACGTTCCACCCCTTCTTCCCCTATCGCACACTCACTTCCACCTACCTTTACCTTTATTCCACAGACACCAGTCTCCTCTCCCCCCCTCAGAAGAAAACCTTTGTCCCACAAAACTCTCCAACCAACTCCACTGCAGAAACTATGGAAGACATTCAAACATAAAATTCCATAACTCGTGCTCCCTCCACAGTTGAAGTGTTTGCCGATATCCATACCCCTCCTACTCCTACTATTCCCCCTACACCCCGTCCTCCTACTCCCTGTCAACACAACCTAACCCCCTCAATTCCGTCCACCACCGATATCCATCCTCCCGATACCCATCCCCCTCTTACACATAGCACCCCCTAATCCCTCCAAGACAACACATCCCTTCATCTCCAACTATCCATCCTTCCCCCCCCCCCACCAATCCCTTGCCCGTTGTTGCCGTGGGGTGGCTTAGGAGACGAAGACTGAGACCCAATACAGGGATCTCCCCTGCCTAGGGTTTGCCCCTTTATAGCCCCACCCCAGGCTTTCCTTTGACCATGACTCAGAAGACTGAAACTACTACCCACTCCTCAATGCCTACTAGTGCATTACCCACCCAAGCAGAGACTCAATCTCCAGAAGACATTCTTACCCTCCCAACTTCCTCAAATTCATCAACTCTACCCACGCAATCTTCATCAAGCACCCCATCCTCCCCCCTCCCCCCCAATCCCTTGCCCGTTGTTGTCGTGGGGGGTTTAGGAGACGGAGACTGAGACCCAGTGCAGGGATATCCCCTGCTTAGGGCAGGTATCTCTCCCCTATACCCTAAACCTACATCCTATGTCTACTCACCCTATCCACCAGTCAAATCCGTTTTCCATTCTAAATCCAGATACTCCAATCTCTACCACTTCCCCGTTACCTACCCCTCCTCCTCACTTTAGTTGGTGTACCAGGCAACCTAAACGTTCCACTCCACACTATTCTACATTTTCTCCTGCACCTTTCTCTTCATCTGTTCCTTAGATATCTATCTCCTCTTCTCCTCCCTATAAGAGAACCTTTGTTTCTCAGTCCTCTTTACCCAGTTCCTCTCCAGAAACCCGTGAAGACATCCAAAACTTCTTAAAGATGACCCAAGGGAACACTCCGCTCCCTCATCCACGCCCCAATCCCTCAGTTCCAAATCCTGCTACATTTAAAGTATTTGCAGATATCCATCCTCCTCCTCCCCAAGTTCCCTCCACCCCGCTTCCTCCTACACCCTCCCAACATACCCCACCCTCTCTACTGCTTCCACACCCTCTCTACTGCCCCTCTATCACAATAGTGTCCTTCTCCAGACATTCTTCCTGATACTTCACCACCTTCTCCAGTCTCCCTTTCTCAGCCCCAGGATTCTTTTCCTACTTCTCCAACAGCCATCTCTGTTTTCCTTGATCAATGTCCCTACTCCTTCTCCAGTTACAGATACACTGCAATTCACTCAGTTGCTCTACCCCCTTATGTTGCTCCAACCCCTTCCCAAAATACCTCATCCTCTCAACCCCCCCCCCCAAAAAAAAAATAAATAAATAAAAAAAAATAATAATAAACATCCTTCCCCACTATCCCTCCCACTCCCTCCTGGTTACACGCGTGAATCTCTTTTATCACAATACCCTTCCCCAGACCCCACCGTCGCTATCCAACCCCCGAACACTACTTCACCTACTCCTGAACCTTTATCTCGACCCTCAGATACCTAATCCCTTACTACTAAGACAACCATAACTATCACCTATTATTTCTATTCCTTCCCTAGTTACAGATTCACTTAATCGCTCTACCTCCTTTCCTTTTCGTTACCATACTTTACAATAACACCCTCTTTTCTTTGACATTTAACTTCTACTTTTCAGCAGCTATCTCTATTCTTCCTTGAACATTTTTTCCTATACCTTCCCCAGTGACAGAATCATTATAATTCCCTCAATCGTCCTACCTCCCTTTCTACTAAATTCTGCTCTAGTTCACTTGCTCCCACTTCCCTTTTCACTACCATTCAAACCTTTGACACCTAACACATTCCATCGTAATCTTTGACTCTCCTTTGCCTTTTCCGACGCAATATTTTACCATAGTGCTATATGACCTTTGATGTCTAGCACATTTATTTTCAAACATTAATTAACTAATTATCCTGCCCCTATCTTCCATATCCATAATAGCCTCATCTCTAACATTCTTCTAGCTTCGATTGAACTTGCTGCTTATTTTATTTAGCCAGGTCAGTATCGACTCTCTCCTTTCTTCTCACTTCTCTATCATAAAATTAAGACATAACGCACTCCTATCTCCTCACTGCCCTCTACACTCTTTTGATGTCCGCCTTTCCTGAGATCTATTGTGCAATTCTATTCATGCCGTAAAACCCACGAAGGCCCAGAGGGTTTATGTTATCATATGTTACGACACCTTCCATCATCTTCACTGTCCTTCCTCTTATGAATATTCAGTAACATATGGACAACCGGACACTTTCCTCAATCTGCTTATGCAAGCTACTGGAAAGGATGGTTAACATTCGACTAATGTAGGCCTTAGAATAACACAACCTTAGCTCTCCAAATCAGCTTAGATTTCGTCGCGGCCGAAGTACAGCCGATCCTCGTGCCCATTTCGAGACTCAAATCACATCGGCATTTATACGCCGTGAATCAGTATTAACTGTCTTCTTTGATCTAGAAAAGGCATATGATACCGCATTTGCCCCTTCTACTTCCTCTTCTTTCCCTCAATTCGAAGGTGTCCCAACACGGCAGCGTGCTCAGCACATCATTTCTCATTGCTGTAAATGAATTAGTTTCAGTTCTACCGCCAGGAATCCGGTCATCATTGCGCGTAGATGGTTTGGCCATCTTTGCTTCTGGTCTTTCCATTCTTGCTCTCCTTCAGATTCTCCAGTCTGCAATAACATCAATCTCTTCTTGGGCTACCATTCACGGCCTTGGATTTTCTAACTAGATATATTTGAGAACTACAGTGACGTGTACCAATAATTCATGTATAACCACGGTATTACTAATATGTTCTCATTTATATTATGTAGCCTCCTTTGTGCAAGTAATATATTTATTCTAACATGACAAACAAAGTAAATAGGTGACAACGCCGCCGATGCTCGTCAGACGCATAATGGCTTCCGACGGAGCTACATGTTCGCATGTTAATCTTCCCCAAACAGGTAACTTCTTCGAGAAAAGAACATACAAGATTAACACGGTCGGTTCCTTCATGCAACCTATTCGACACCGTGAATTTCTACACCATTTTTTTTCTCGTTCATGTA
This sequence comes from Penaeus vannamei, assembly GCF_003789085.1. Classification (NCBI taxonomy): domain Eukaryota; kingdom Metazoa; phylum Arthropoda; class Malacostraca; order Decapoda; family Penaeidae; genus Penaeus; species Penaeus vannamei. The sequence continues at coordinate 322,955 of NW_020872958.1, read as the reverse complement.
TTGACTCCTAATCTCTTTTTATATGATGCTCCTATACAGTTCCACCCTTCAGGCAAGTTTCTTGGTGTCCTGTTTTACTCCAAATTGTCTTAGTGAGATTATATCCTTTCTGTTCAAAAAAGAGCTCGCCGTCGCCTCTGACTTTAAACAGACTCTCTCACTTATATCTTTCCATTCTTGCTCTCCTTCAGATTCTCCAGTCTGCAATAACATCAATCTCTTCTTGGGCTACCATTCACGGCCTTGGATTTTCTAACTAGATATATTTGAGAACTACAGTGACGTGTACCAATAATTCATGTATAACCACGGTATTACTAATATGTTCTCATTTATATTATGTAGCCTCCTTTGTGCAAGTAATATATTTATTCTAACATGACAAACAAAGTAAATAGGTGACAACGCCGCCGATGCTCGTCAGACGCATAATGGCTTCCGACGGAGCTACATGTTCGCCTGTTAATCTTCCCCAAACAGGTAACTTCTTCGAGAAAAGAACATACAAGATTAACACGGTCGGTTCCTTCATGCAACCTATTCGACACCGTGAATTTCTACACCATTTTTTTTTTTTTCGTTCATGTATTGACTCCTAATCTCTTTTTATATGATGCTCCTATACAGTTCCACCCTTCAGGCAAGTTTCTTGGTGTCCTGTTTTACTCCAAATTGTCTTAGTGAGATTATATCCTTTCTGTTCAAAAAAGAGCTCGCCGTCGCCTCTGACTTTAAACAGACTCTCTCACTTATATCCTGGGTTTCAGACCTTTCAGACCGCAAAACACTCCTCCTTCTCATTACCCTAATCCTCTCCACCCTTAATTATGGCTGTCATAGACATGCTTCTGCCTCTGCTTCACTTCAAACTCACCTTGGGTATTGGTTTCGCAGCAGTCGCTCCTCACACACAAAATCTTTCCCTTCCTCCTGAATCGAGCGCCCTAACAACTGGATTAACCTACCACAAAATATTAAAAACATCTCCAATCTAATTACTTTCAAAAGGAAATTGAAGAAGCCTCTTTTGAATTGTCAATGGCATCTAATAATTAAATGAAAAGCCAAACCATGTACCTTTATTTCTAATGATGTGGCCAATTCATTTGATCTTATTTCATAATTCCTTAGAATGAACTTGATATTATCTTCAATTATTTTGTATTGCTGTACACTGACCTGCATATGAACAAAGAACCATTGCAGATAATGAAATCAAATGTTTTGCCCCCCCTTTTCTCTCTCTCTCTCTCTCTCTCTCTCTCTCTCTCTCTCTCTCTCTCTCTCTCTCTCTCTCTCTCTCTCTCTCTCTCTCTCTCTCTCTCTCTCTCTCTCTCTCTCTCTCTCTCTCTCTCTCTCTCTCTCTCTCTCTCTCTCTCTCTCTCTCTCTCTCTCTCTCTCTCTCTCTCTCTCTCTCTCTCTCTCTCTCTCTCTCTCTCTCTCTCTCTCTCTCTCTCTCTCTCTCTCTGATAAAATACTCGATTTTTGAAGACCTACAGTCAAAATAATATTCACGGATACTCTTAAAGTATAACTCCTTTATATAAGGTACATACAACATATAAAACTTGTTATTTTTATGAAAGTAATAAGCTTTATATACACGAAGCCAACGGATTCTTTTCGGGACAAAGTGTTTACGACTGGAAATAATGCAAATTTACATGGTGTTTGCATTTTGTTTGAGCTTGTAAATTGTTTTTACCTTGAAGTACTATTGCAAAGAGATATGAAAGTTGTAAGAGTACAATAAGCACCGGTGACTGTTGCCTGTTTAGCGATTCTTTACTGCCTTAATTAAAAATAATTTATTCTAACTGGTATCTAACCTAACGCTCGGTGAAGGGCCCTGGGGAAGAAACACTTACGCATGCGCAGAAGCAAGGGGGCCGAGCTTGTTCTTGACCAGATGAGTTCCGCTTTTAGAAACGATGACGTCATGAGCCCTTAACGTCAAGCACCAAATTTCGCATGCATAAAGGTACACGTTATAGGTCATGTATTGATTTCCAATCCTCAACTCATTACATATTTTGTTATAGCGGCGAAGTCCGTAATCCACAGGTTGTTTTGAAGTCGTGAAGTGACCTCAGAAATCAGTGCTTTATCTTGGAAACGTTTGCCCTTCAAAAATGATTTCATGGGCAGAGAGAGGAGAGTCATATGGTTGAAGGTCAGTAAATAAGGAGGATGAGGAAGGATGTCGTAGCCACAGGACCACACTTTCATCTGGGCAATGTGAGATTTGTGTACAGGGGCGTTTGTCTTGTAGGAGGCGAGTATCTTTGGTCAACATACCGCGCCTCTTGGTTTTGATAGCCTCCCGCAATTTCTATAGTAGTAAAGGGTAGTAGGCTCCTGTAATTGTAATACCTTTTGCCAGGAAATCCATCACTACTGCATGCTGGTCCCAAAAGACTGAGCATGACCTTTCCTGCTGAGGGTGACACATGCATTTTTGTTGGGGGGTGATGGTTAATGGTTAATGGTTAAAATAAATGTACTAGACATCTAAGGTCATATAGCACTATAGGAAGGTATAGTAAAGGGGGATGTCAGGTGATAGTATGATATGTTGATGGGGGAAAAGGTTATGGTGGTTTAGGTAAGGGAGTTAGATTAAGTGAAGGATATTTATGCGTCTGAGGAAGGAGAACAGGTTGTCAAGGCAGAAGCTGTGGGATTCTGTAAGGATGTCTGATATGTTGGGAGGTCGGCGAAGGGAGGATAGGTGTGGAAACGCAGATGTACGTGCTGTATTAAAGCGTGGACAGGACAAGAGAATGTGTGGAACTGAAAGAGGGACGTTACATAGAGGACCAATGTAGGGGAGCTATAGCTTATGAGTGACATGGTACGTATTGGGGAATGTGGGGGAGAAGGAGGGGTATTAGGAAGTAAGGAATTTGGGGAAGGGCATTGTTGTGACATGAGTGATTCTCGTGTGTATCCGAGAGGGAGTGCAAAAGATAAAGGGGATGGAGGGAGGGAGAATGTGCTTATAGTTGGGGTTAAAGGGGGTGGGTTGTGTTGGGAGGGGGTAGATGTTGGGGAGTATTAGTGGTAGGAGGGTGGATATCGGAAGGATGGATAGTTTGAGTTGAAGGGGATGTGTTGTCTTGGGAGGGATTAGGAGGAAGGGGTGTAGGGGTGCTGTGAGTAAGAGGGGTATAGATATCAGGAGGATGGATATCGGAGGTGGACGGAATTGAGGGGGTTAGGTTGTGTTGAGAGGGAGTAGGAGGAAGGGGTGTAGGGGGAATATTAGTAGGAGGGGTATGAATATCGGCAACCACTTCAAGTGTGGAAGGAGCATGAGTTATGGGATCTTATGTCTTAAGCATATAACTTCGGATGCCATCCATTGTTTCTGCAGCGGAATTGGTTGGAGAGTTTTATGAGAAGGTAATTGTTTCTGCAATGGAGTTGGTTGGAGAGTTTTGTGGGATAAAGCTTTTCTCATGAGGGGGGGGGGGGAAGAGGAGACTGGTGTCTCAGGAATAAAGGTAAAGGTAGGTGGAGGTGATTGTGCTGTAGGGGAAGAAGGGTTAGAGCGTTTAGTCTGTCTACTGCGGATAGTGCGGGGAGGGAGAGGGGTTGGTGTTGGGGCTGTAGTTGAGATTGGGGTGTCTGGATTTAGAGTGGCTGTTGGGGGGGGTGAGTCAAAGTGCTTCCATTGTTTTGACTGGGCCATATTTTCTGGATCATAGTGATTGACCCAAGTTTCATATCCTGGTTTTCATGGCACATAGTTAAAAGAGTCTTGGAACAATAGACTGCTTCTGGAAAAGTGTGAGTAGCCTGGAGACCAATCAAGCAGACAACTTTTGCATTTGCAGATGGTCATGAACAACTTTGTCCATAGACCCAACACTAGTTGACGAACAGTAATAAGGTAATCCTCCAAAATGGCAGTCTCCGCTTGATGGATAGTGTCCTCATCAATGGCAGACTGGGGTCGCCCTAGGGTAGGAGCCGTTTCCACAGATCCGAACACATCTGAACTAACGATGCCATATCAAAACTTTCCTTTATTGGCAATCTTTCTGGTCAGGTTTCAACAGCAATAAACTGCAAATCATTAACCCTTCCATCTCTCCTTTCCCCCAATCCCTTGTCTGTTGTTGCCATGGGGGGGGGGAGTTTAGGAGACGGAGACTGAGACCCAATGCAGGGATCTCCCCTGGCTAGGGCCTCAGCCTTCGACTCAACTAATTTTGCATGGTCTTTTCCCCCTCCTGCTTTTTGTTTCCGTCCCTTCTTCAACCCCTTCTATTATCTACTTCCTAAGGTGTAAGAGCCGTGCTGAAAGGATGAAAGGTTGACCTTGTGCCAGTTCTGAACGGCCTGCGGGAACTATGGGCATGGTACTCCCGATTTAATTGTCTAGCCCTTACCCTCAAGTGCATGAGGGTGGACCGTTTATGCCGTTTTATATAATCAAGGTTCCCCATGACCAGTAATGAAGATGTAGTCCCCTTATTAGGGGCAATGAGGCTTGCCCCTTTATCAAATAGCCCCAACCCAGGCTCTCCTTTGACCACGACTCCGAACACTGAAACTATTACCCACTCCTCAATGCCTACTAGTGCATTACCCACCGAAGCAGAGACTCAATCTCCAGAAGACATTCCTACCCTCCCAACTTCCTTAATTTCAACTCTACTCCCACAACCTTCATCAAGCAACCAATCCTCCCTTATTACTACTTCACAGCCTTATTCTCCATCACTCCGTAATATTCCCTCTTCCACACGTCCCCGACCATCCACCACCACCAACCCTACAGACATCTTGAATACTCTGTTTAGCCCAGCTAAATGGGACCGATTTTTCGTGATCCCTTCTACAGTTCCTTACTCAGGCAACACTCTTCTCTTTCAACAATGCCTCCAAAAACAAGTGGGCAGAGTACCTTTCTATACGAGACGCGATCGCTCCCGTCTTGTAACAGTCAGATCAGAAACTGAATCTATAGCACTATCAAATTTAACTGATCATTCTGGCAACCCCATTCCTGCAGATCCTCATCCAACCTTTAATACTGTCTCTCTCTCCAGCAAACTGACCAGTCGATACCAAAGATTGGTCAGACTGTGGAGATGACTTATTAGGATGCCTCAAAGACTAAGGTGTGAAATAAGTACATAGCTACACCATTCCTCCTAAAGGTCAACGAAAGAATCCGACCAACATTGCCAAAATTACCTTCCATACACATGACCTTCCCTTACGTATCTCCATCGGTGGACAATCCCTCCCTGTTCGACCATACCAACCCCCTCCCCGTCAATGTCAAAACTGTTGGCGCTTTGGACATCCTGCCAAACATTGCCGTTCCACNTGATAAAATACTCGATTTTTGAAGACCTACAGTCAAAATAATATTCACGGATACTCTTAAAGTATAACTCCTTTATATAAGGTACATACAACATATAAAACTTGTTATTTTTATGAAAGTAATAAGCTTTATATACACGAAGCCAACGGATTCTTTTCGGGACAAAGTGTTTACGACTGGAAATAATGCAAATTTACATGGTGTTTGCATTTTGTTTGAGCTTGTAAATTGTTTTTACCTTGAAGTACTATTGCAAAGAGATATGAAAGTTGTAAGAGTACAATAAGCACCGGTGACTGTTGCCTGTTTAGCGATTCTTTACTGCCTTAATTAAAAATAATTTATTCTAACTGGTATCTAACCTAACGCTCGGTGAAGGGCCCTGGGGAAGAAACACTTACGCATGCGCAGAAGCAAGGGGCCGAGCTTGTTCTTGACCAGATGAGTTCGCTTTTAGAAACGATGACGTCATGAGCCCTTAACGTCAAGCACCAAATTTCGCATGCATAAAGGTACACGTTATAGGTCATGTATTGATTTCCAATCCTCAACTCATTACATATTTTGTTATAGCGGCGAAGTCCGTAATCCACAGGTTGTTTTGAAGTCGTGAAGTGACCTCAGAAATCAGTGCTTTATCTTGGAAACGTTTGCCCTTCAAAAATGATTTCATGGGCAGAGAGAGGAGAGTCATATGGTTGAAGGTCAGTAAATAAGGAGGATGAGGAAGGATGTCGTAGCCACAGGACCACACTTTCATCTGGGCAATGTGAGATTTGTGTACAGGGGCGTTTGTCTTGTAGGAGGCGAGTATCTTTGGTCAACATACCGCGCCTCTTGGTTTTGATAGCCTCCCGCAATTTCTATAGTAGTAAAGGGTAGTAGGCTCCTGTAATTGTAATACCTTTTGCCAGGAAATCCATCACTACTGCATGCTGGTCCCAAAAGACTGAGCATGACCTTTCCTGCTGAGGGTGACACATGCATTTTTTGTTGGGGGGTGATGGTTAATGGTTAATGGTTAAAAATAAATGTACTAGACATCTAAGGTCATATAGCACTATAGGAAGGTATAGTAAAAGGGGGATGTCAGGTGATAGTATGATATGTTGATGGGGGAAAAGGTTATGGTGGTTTAGGTAAGGAGTTAGATTAAGTGAAGGATATTTATGCGTCTGAGGAAGGAGAACAGGTTGTCAAGGCAGAAGCTGTGGGATTCTGTAAGGATGTCTGATATGTTGGGAGGTCGGCGAAGGGAGGATAGGTGTGGAAACGCAGATGTACGTGCTGTATTAAAGCGTGGACAGGACAAGAGAATGTGTGGAACTGAAAGAGGGACGTTACATAGAGGACCAATGTAGGGGAGCTATAGCTTATGAGTGACATGGTACGTATTGGGGAATGTGGGGGAGAAGGAGGGTATTAGGAAGTAAGGAATTTGGGGAAGGGCATTGTTGTGACATGAGTGATTCTCGTGTGTATCCGAGAGGGAGTGCAAAAGATAAAGGGGATGGAGGGAGGGAGAATGTGCTTATAGTTGGGGTTAAAGGGGGTGGGTTGTGTTGGGAGGGGGTAGATGTTGGGGAGTATTAGTGGTAGGAGGGTGGATATCGGAAGGATGGATAGTTTGAGTTGAAGGGGATGTGTTGTCTTGGGAGGGATTAGGAGGAAGGGGTGTAGGGTGCTGTGAGTAAGAGGGGTATAGATATCAGGAGGATGGATATCGGAGGTGGACGGAATTGAGGGGGTTAGGTTGTGTTGAGAGGGAGTAGGAGGAAGGGGTGTAGGGGAATATTAGTAGGAGGGGTATGAATATCGGCAACCACTTCAAGTGTGGAAGGAGCATGAGTTATGGGATCTTATGTCTTAAGCATATAACTTCGGATGCCATCCATTGTTTCTGCAGCGGAATTGGTTGGAGAGTTTTATGAGAAGGTAATTGTTTCTGCAATGGAGTTGGTTGGAGAGTTTTGTGGGATAAAGCTTTTTCTCATGAGGGGGGGGGGGGGGGAAGAGGAGACTGGTGTCTCAGGAATAAAGGTAAAGGTAGGTGGAGGTGATTGTGCTGTAGGGGAAGAAGGGTTAGAGCGTTTAGTCTGTCTACTGCGGATAGTGCGGGGAGGGAGAGGGGTTGGTGTTGGCGGCTGTAGTTGAGATTGGGGTGTCTGGATTTAGAGTGGCTGTTGGGGGGGTGAGTCAAAGTGCTTCCATTGTTTGACTGGGCCATATTTTCTGGATCATAGTGATTGACCCAAGTTTCATATCCTGGTTTTCATGGCACATAGTTAAAAGAGTCTTGGAACAATAGACTGCTTCTGGAAAAGTGTGAGTAGCCTGGAGACAATCAAGCAGACAACTTTTGCATTTGCAGATGGTCATGAACAACTTTGTCCATAGACCCAACACTAGTTGACGAAAGTAAATAAGGTAATCCTCCAAAATGGCAGTCTCCGCTTGATGGATAGTGTCCTCATCAATGGCAGACTGGGGTCGCCCTAGGGTAGGAGCCGTTTCCACAGATCCGAACACATCTGAACTAACGATGCCATATCAAAACTTTCCTTTATTGGCAATCTTTCTGGTCAGGTTTCAACAGCAATAAACTGCAAATCATTAACCCTTCCATCTCTCCTTTCCCCCAATCCTTGTCTGTTGTTGCCATGGGGGGGGGGTTTAGGAGACGGAGACTGAGACCCAATGCAGGGATCTCCCTGGCTAGGGCCTCAGCCTTCGACTCAACTAATTTTGCATGGTCTTTTCCCCCTCCTGCTTTTTGTTTCCGTCCCTTCTTCAACCCCTTCTATTATCTACTTCCTAAGGTGTAAGAGCCGTGCTGAAAGGATGAAAGGTTGACCTTGTGCCAGTTCTGAACGGCCTGCGGGAACTATGGGCATGGTACTCCCGATTTAATTGTCTAGCCCTTACCCTCAAGTGCATGAGGGTGGACCGTTTATGCCGTTTTATATAATCAAGGTTCCCCATGACCAGTAATGAAGATGTAGTCCCCTTATTAGGGGCAATGAGGCTTGCCCCTTTATCAAATAGCCCCAACCCAGGCTCTCCTTTGACCACGACTCCGAACACTGAAACTACTTACCCACTCCTCAATGCCTACTAGTGCATTACCCACCCAAGCAGAGAATCAATCTCCAGAAGACATTCCTACCCCCAACTTCCTCAAATTTCAACTCTACCCCACAACCTTCATCAAACAACCAATCCTCCCTTATTACTACCTTGCAACCTTATTCTCCATCATTCCGTAATACTCCCTCTTCCACACGTCCCCGACATCCACCACCACCAACCCTACAGATATCTTAATACTCTGTTTAGCCCAGCTAAATGGGACCGATTTTTCGTGATCCCTTCTACAGCTCCTTACTCAGGCAACACTCTTCTCTTTCAACAATGCCTCCAAAAACAAGTAGGAGAGTCCCTTTCTATACCAGACGCGATCGCTCCCGTCTTAACAGTCAGATCAGAAACTGAATCTATAGCACTATCAAATTTAACTGATCATTCTGGCAACCCCATTCCTGCAGAACCTCATCCAACCCTTAATACTGTCTCTCTCTCCCCAGCAAACTGCCCAGTCGATACCAAAGATTGGTCAGACTGTGGAGAAGACTTATTAGGATGCCTCAAAGACCAAGATGTGAAATCAGTACATTGCTACACCATTCCTCCTAAAGGTCAACGAAAGAATCCGACCAATATTGCCAAAATTACCTTCTACACATGACCTTCCCTTACGTATCTACATTGGTGGACAATCCCTCCCTGTTCGACCATACCAACCCCCTCCGTCAATGTCAAAACTGTTGGCGCTTTGGACATCCTGCCAAACATTGCCGTTCCACAGACCGATGCCCCATATGTGCCCAACCTGGTCATAATCGATCAAACTGCTCAGCACAAACACGAACATGTGCTAACTGCGGCGGCCCCCATAATGTATTTTATAGAGGCTGTCCCACTTACAAGTTTGAATCTGAGGTAGCAACTCTCAGATACAAAAATGGTCTCACTTTACGTGAAGCCAGACAGGAAGCACGTCGACAAGGTTTCTCTCATACTCCATACTCAGTAACATCGTTCGCTCAGCCCTCCCCCTCCACCCAAATGTCCCCATTTCCACTTCTACATTCTACATCCCTCAGACCAATTCCTTTGCCACTCTAAACCCAGACACCCCAATCTCAACCACAGCTCCAATATCAACTACAGCCCCAACACCATCCCCTCTCCCTCCCCGCACTACCCGCAGACTAAACGTTCTAACCCTTCTTCCCCTACAGCACAATCACCTCCACCTACCTTTACCTTTATTCCTGAGACACCAGTCTCCTCTTCCCCCCTCATAAGAAAACCTGTGTCCCACAAAACTCTCCAACCAACTCCACTGCAGAAACTATGGATGACATCCAAAGCTATATTCTTGAGACACAAGATCCCATAACTCATGCTCCTTCCACACTTTAAGTGATTGTCGATATTCATACCCCTACCACTAATACTCCCCCCCACACCACTTCCTCCTACTCCCTCCCAACACAACCCACCCCCTTCAACCCCAGCTATACGCACATTCTCCCTCCCTCCATCTCCTCTATCCTTTCCACTCCCTCCCGGATACACACGAGAATCACTCATGTCACAACAATGCCCTTCCCCAAATTCCCTACCTCCTGGCACCCCTCCTTTACACCCCCTAGCTCCTTCCCCTCTAGATTCCCCAACACGTACAGACGCTTTCACTAAGATATAGCTCTCCTACATTGGAATATTCGCGGTTTCCGTTCTCACAGACCAGACCTACGTCATATCCTTGCTTCTTATAATTCATCTATTATCTACCTCCAAGAGACTTTCCGCACACATACTCCTATTCTAATTCCCAATTACCATTTTATCTCTTCCCCACATTCCCTTTGTCTCGTCAATACTTATCCATCATAAAACACCTTATGTTATACCTCCCTTACAAATTACTATCCCGTGCACAGTTATTCTCATCTTTCTTCGCCGCTGGATCACGGTGATTTGAGTCTACTTCTCCCCATCCCATCCCATTGATTTTGTTGCCTTTGAAACTCTAATTTCCCAACTCCAACCACCTTTCCTCGTAGTTGGTGATTCCAACTGCCGCCACACTCTGTGGGGTGACTACCACCAACTCCCGAGGCCGATCTCTAGAATGTTTCCTCTCCTCAAATAACTTAATTATTCTTAATTCAGATCGCCCCACACACATTGACATGCGCACGCAATCCTTTTCATGCCTTGACCTCTCTCTATGCTCCCCTACTCTTCATTTAGATTTCCATTGGTCTGTTCTAGACCACTTCCCCTACAGTGACCACTTCCCCGTACTCCTTTCTCCTACTTCGTATGTACCACTTCATAATTCCCCACGCTGGTGCTTTGATAGAGCTGACTGGCGTACTTTCACTTCACTCTCTACTATACCTATCCCTCCACCCCCTTATCGTCCATTTCAGATATGCTACAATGTTTTACAACCACGATCCTAAGAGCTGCCTATACAGCCATTCCTCGAACTTCAAGACCTTATAACTCTAAATGTGTTTCATGGTGGAATTCTGATTGCACCAAAGCGCTTCGCTTAAAACAAGCAGCCTGGAACAGCTATCGCTACAAACGGGGACCCCTCACCAGCTACCAGCCCTTATCTCCATTAAAAGAGCATCTGTCCATCTTCCCAGTACATTCAGAAACAGTAAAAGAAATAGCTGGCAAAATTATGTTTCCTCAATTACATATACATCTATTTCAGCTGTTTGGTGACAGATCCATAAATTATCAGGCAAACGTCCCCCCCCCATCCTGCACCCGTCTTCCATATTCGAGATACTCTCATCTCAGCCTGTCGAAGTAGCTAATGAACTGGGCAACTATTTCAGCCAGGTCAGTAGTGGCTCTCACCTTTCCCCACACTTTTCTTCCATTAAAGCCATCAAGGTACGCATCCCTATTACCTCAGGTTATCTGATTTGGGGTTTGATCTGCTCTCCATAAGTCCCGAATGCTCACGGGGATTGTGTGTAAAATCTCGCTATACTTACTCAGGGATGAGTAGTTAGGTAAAATCCATGGCACTAGATTGCACCTGGTTGCACAATTCTTTTGTTGAGTGGTGGAGTAATGGATAGATTGGCCGCCTCACGATCTGGCGGCGCGGGACCGATCCCCAAACAGAGAGGTTTATATATTCATGATAAAAATGCGGTAGTGCATTATTTCCATCTTTCATTAATATACCTCAGGTTATCTGATTTGGGGTTTGATCTGCTCTCCATAAGTCCCGAATGCTCACGGGGATTGTGTGTAAAATCTCGCTATACTTACTCAGGTATGAGTAGTTAGGTAAAAATCCATGGCGCTAGATTGCACCTGGTTGCCCAATCCTTTTGTTGAGTGGTGGAGTAATGGATAGAGTGGCCGCCTCACGATCTGGCGGCGCGGGATCGATCCCCGAACAGAGAGGTTTATATATTCATCCCTATTACCTTCACCCTATCCTCTGATGAATCCTATAATGCTCCTTTTTCTTCTGAACTCAACGCTGCATTATAATCGTAGGGCAACACTCATGAAGGCCCTGACGGTATTCACTGTCGTATGCTCCGACACCTCCCATCTTCCTCTCTATCCTTCCTTTTAACTATTTTCAACCACATATGGATGTCGGGAAATTTTCCTTTTCATTGGCGAGAACCTCTTATCCTCTTTCTTAAAACCCAGTGCATCAGGATACCTGATTTACTGGGTTACCGCCCCATCGCTCTAACTAGTTGCTTGTGCAAACTACTAGAACGAATGGATAACTAAAGTTTAATGTGGTATCTTGAATCTCACAATCTCCTCTCTCCTTCCGTTTGGTTTCCGCCGTGCCCGCAGTACAACACACCCCCTTGCCCATTTCGAGACATATATTACATCGGCATTTGCACGCCATGAATCCGTATTGGCCATATTCTTTGACCTAGAAAAAGCAAATCATACCACACGGCGGTACCATATTCTCCAACTATTGTACTCCCTAGATATAGGTGGAAACATGGGTGTCTTCATAAAATCTTTCCTTTCCAAATCTACTTTCCAGGTCAAAATTGCCTCTTCCACGTTATCATCCTTTCCTCAGTTCGAAGGCGTCCCACAATGAAGTGTGCTTAGTACCACTTTATTCCTTCTTGCTGTAAATATCAATGTCTCAGTCCTACCACCAGAAGCACGGGCATCACTCTTCTTATATAACGCTCCACTCCAATACCGTTCTTCTGGCAAATTCCTAGGCGTTGCATTTAACTCCAAATTGTCCTGGCAAGACCATATCTTATACATTAAAGAAAAAGCTCAATGCCGCCTCCGAATCTTACAAACTCTCCCACATATTCTGGAGCTCAGATCGCATAACTCTCCTCCTTGATCCTCTCCACTCTAGGTTATGGATGCCATATCTACTCCTCTGCCTCAACCTCCATTCTTGCTCACCTTGATATAATCCACCACTGCTTAGCCCTAGGCGCCTTCCGCTCCTCTCCAGTAGAGAGCCTGTATACTGAGTCCGGCATGCTATCTCTCGACGTCGAGCACTTCTCTCTCTTCGATGCTATACTCGATACCACTAACTTTCCCTTACCAAACTAACTGTCCCACAATCCCTGCTCCTACCTTTACCTCTTCTCCACGTTTACCTACTCCTTTCTCCGTACGCATGGATACCCTCCTCTCCCAGAACTGGTTGTTCTTCCTGTCCACACGCCATAAATCTGTCTGATTTTGTTGGATGCCCAGCCATGTTGGAATCCCTGGCAATGAACAGGCAGATACTCTAACACGCTACACTGCTATGTCCACATCACACCAACCACGCTTCTCATATGTTCCAGCCACGGATTATTACCCCCACTTTAAAACCTTCCTGTATAGCCAATGGCAAATCTCTCTGGTCAAGCCTCCACAATAATAAATTCCATACTGTAAAACTATCAATCTCCTCTTGGTCAGCTCCATTTCACCGGAACAGACGTTGGGAGACGGCTTTCGCACGCTTATGTACTGGCCACACCCGCCCCTATGTCCCCTATGTAATGTCCCTCTTTCAGTTCCACACATTATGTTGTCCTCTCCACACTTTACTACAGCCCGCATCTCTGCTTTCTCCCACCTATCCTCCCTTCACCAACCTCCCAACATATCAGACATCCTTACAGAATCCCAAATCTTCTGACATGACAACCTGCTCTCCTTCCTCAGACGCATAAATATCCTTCACTTGATCTAATTCCTTTACCTAAATCACCATAACCCATTCCCTCATCCACTCCCTTACCCATCTTTAACCTTTCAACATTACTCTAGATAGTTGACACATAACAACGACCACCTGTCATCCCCCTTTACTATACATTCCTATAGTGCTATATGACCTTAGATGTCTAGCACATTTATTTCGCTTTTAACCATTAAACATTGACCATCCTCTCGGTGTGTATGATGTATCAGTCTTTTTGTTTCAAAGATGGAGAAGAGTTGTCTGTCATGTGCATTGGTTGTTCTGCGTAGTGTTATTCGATTTGCGTTAATGTCTTCGGCAAAGAAACAGGAGGTTGGAAGAATCAGCCATAATCAGTAGGGCCGCAAATATAGCGGATCGTATGTATCCCTCAGAGTAAACCTACTTTATCTGAGTGGCTTAACCTGATCTTTAATCTTCAGTGACATTAATTGAACCAATGACAACACTAGGGGAACTTTTTTGTGAAATAATGGTTAATGAGTACAAAGCAAAATAAATGTACTAGACATCATACAGCACTTTAGAAACGTGTAGTTTCTAAAGTAGTAAAGTAGTGTAGCTAATGATTACATTTGCTAAACATCAAAAGTCGTATAGAAGTTCAGGATAGTACAGCACTGAAAGGAGCAGAGGGGTGAGAGTAGAGAGGTTGAGAAAATGTGCTAAGATACGGATTAACAAGGGTGATTAGATCAAAGTTGTCAAAGAAAGAAAAGTGGGATTCTGCAAGGATGTCCGTAGGTTAAGGTAGGGGGTTGCAATAAGAGGAGTTTAAAGGCAATCAGCTTCAGAAGAAATGTCAGGAGGGAGAGAATCCAGGGAAAGGGGTTGCTGTAACAGTCACATGTGTATCCAGCAGGAAGCGGAAGTAATCACTGGGAAGGAAATCAGGATGATGCAGATGAAGTAGAGGGGAATGGGATGTGTTGGGAGGGAGTGGGAGGAAGGGGTGTAGGAAGAACATGAACAGGATGGATGGCAGCAGTTACTTTGAGTGTTGAGGGAATGGGAATAGAGAGATTAGAAGATGGATGAGGTGTAGGTATGTCATCTTGGTGTAAGAGATGTGCTTCCTGCCTGACCTCATGTTCAGTGAGGCCAAGTTTGAATCTGAGAATTGCCACCTCAGACTCAAACTTGTAGGTAGGACAGCCCCTGTACAATATATTATGGGAACTACCACAACTGGCACATGTGCATTTGATGCAAAGCAGTTTGATCGATCATGATCAGGTTGGGCACATTTGGTGTTTGGCAGGGTAGCCTAGACGCCAACAATTCTGACGTTGATGGCGGAAGTTGATATGGTCACGCAGGGAGGGATTCTCTGCCAATATAAACATCTTGGCAATATTGGTAGGGACTTACAGCAGCCCCTAGGAGGAATGGCATAGCAATATACTAATAATACATCATAGTCTAAGAAATAGTTGTCTCCAAAATCTGACCAATCTTTGTCGTAAACAGGGAAGTTCATCAGGGAGCTGAAGACAGTTTCGGTACAAGTATTGAGGGAGGGGGTGGGCTGTGGCTGGGGTGGAATGGGTTTACCAGTGAAGTCATTCAAGGTTGATAATGCTTTAGCTTGGATTTCTGATGTAACTGTGACATGGCGGGAATAATTGGGGTAGCTACAGAAGGAAATTTTACCTAATTGTTTTTGGAGGCTTTGT
The DNA here is from genome assembly GCF_003789085.1 of Penaeus vannamei. Taxonomy (NCBI): domain Eukaryota; kingdom Metazoa; phylum Arthropoda; class Malacostraca; order Decapoda; family Penaeidae; genus Penaeus; species Penaeus vannamei. Next base: position 307,612 of record NW_020872958.1, on the reverse strand, counting down.
TGGAAGAGGAAAGTGTTTTCAGAGTAAGGGGCTGTAAAAGGGGATCATAAAAAATTTATCTTGTTTTTCTGGGCTAAACAGAGTACTTGAAAGATTTGTAGATGTGGGGGTAGTTGATGGTTGGGGCCTTATCAAAGAGGGAGTGACGTTGAGTGCAGTAGTAATAATAAGGGAGGAAGGATTAATGAGTAGATTAAGAAAGCAGTGGTGGTGATAAGTAGAGGATGTTGGGAGATGTGGAATGTTTGCTGAAAGTCGAGTAATGACCTGGATGGGTGATTTGGACTGGACTGAGGTGAGTGTAGGCATTGAGTCAAAGGAGGTCCTGTTGTCTGGGAATCAGGGAAATTAAATCAGTTGGGCTATTTGATGTAGGAACAAGCTTCATTGTCCCTAATAGGGGTACAAAATGTTTGTTACTAGCCATGGTAAGTCTGGAGTATGTTATGGTCCAACCCTCAGGTTCCCCTTGAGGGGTAAAGGCTAGACAACTAAACAGGGGAATACCATGCCTATGGCTCCCCTAGACCATCCATGACTGGTACAAAGTTATCCTTTCATAATTTCAACATGACTATCACACACTTAAGGAAGTGGATAGTAGAAGGGGTTGGAGAATAGAAGAAAAATAAGGGCAAAAAGAGACAACTGCAAAATTAGTTCAGGTGAGGGCTCAGTCTCCTCCTATGTCCTTCTCTCCCTATGACAGAAAAGGGCATAGGACTGGGGGGGGGGGGGGGTTATGAGCTATCCTTCCCTATACACCTGTTGTGACAATTGTTAATGGAATGTTTTTTGTCATCAAATCAAATTTCACTTTCATCTGAGCATTTAATGTGTTTTAACCAAAAAAATATTTACTTTGCTATTTTTTTCCAATTTAAATTATGTCTGCATTTAAAATGCATATATAATGAAAATAGCATACTTTCATAAGTTTACGAAGTACAAGGAATCTTTTAAAATAAATTGGTGTTCACACCCTATTCATTAAATAAAATTTCTTCATTCACAAACAATTACTTCTAAACTTATAATGGTTACATTAGGTTCACTGTATAAAGAATGACAAAAGAGAAAACTAGTAATGTTCATTAGATGGGTGGTAAATAGAACTGTATAATCCTGAAAATGCCATTTAGTACTTGCAGTAATTCTGAAATATATTAAGAATATTTCAGATATTGATATTATCTGTGAAAACAAAAAATGGACAGACACAAATGACTGTGAATATATATTGTATGGATTCAGCTTCAGTTGTGGCTTAGGCATTTCCTTAGAGGAAAGCATGTGGAAACTCATGAGTACATTATGTAGTGCTGGCTAGTCTCAAATCTTTATTAAGGATTTGAGCATACATTCAAATCAATCATGTCTTGAAGTGTACTAATATTATGATATATCATCATCTGAGGTCAGGGTCCTGAAGGGCTTATTCATTTATCTATTTACTGAAAATTTGCTACATCAACATCTAAGGTCATTAGCGGCATATGCAAAATATAACAATAGGGTGAGGCTTGGGGATGAAGCCCCCACGTAAGAACAGGTCATACAGAATCATGATTAAGTACTATGGCAAAAAGGTTTCAAATGAGTTAACAATTAGGACAAAATATGCTAGATATCAAAGGCTGCTGAGGAAATAGCAAATGGAGCATGAAGGCCATTCATTTCTTCAGCACAGCTCCCAAACCCAAGAAAGTGGACAGAGGAAGGGAATAGATATAGGATAGGGAATAAGATAGGAGGAGAAGAAAAGACCATGCAAAATTAGTTGAGGTGAGGGCTGAGGCCCAAAGCCTGGGTGATCTCCTACATTGGGCCTCAGCCCCGTCTCCCAAGTCCCACCATAACAACAGGCATGAAACTGGGGGGGCCTACAGGGCTTGTATGCATGTAAAAACATGTATGAGCAAATTGTTATCCGGAATTTATTTGTCAAGATGATGAAACCACATCATAATGATACCCTAAGCAGTAAGAACATTTTGGGCTTTAACATGGTAAAAAACCAAGAAAATCTTATACGGACTTTTATTTAAGAAGTCTAATTTGTACAAAAACCTCCTTAGAAGTCTTATCAAGAACTGTAAACTTGTGGTTTTCTTTTAGGGAGATAATAATAAAATCATGTTAATTCCCACATAGAAAAGAAAAACATACTTATTTTTTACCAAATAAAAAATAAGAAGAAATCATGACAACCATCAAAGCCTAACAGCAGATGTACAACTGTACTTTAATGCATATATTGCTGAAGACAACTGAATAAAAAAAAAAAAAAAAAATGAAATGAAATGTTTAATATAAAAGTCTCATTTGTGTTCTAAAGTGGAAATGGCTACTCAAGAAGTCCAATACAAAAGCTAAAATATGGGTATCACAAGACATGCACATTAAAAGTTTAATAAAATAACTGCATTACTGACACTTTTTTTATATATATAATACAACCTGGTACAATGAAATGATCATGGAATAACTGCAAACAGATATCTTATTTGGATACCATGCAGTGACAAAGTGCATGTAAAAAAAAACTTTATATATTAGTGTTCATCCTTCAAAAAGCAGGACTACATTTACTGATAATAACGTTTTGTAAAACTGGAGCAGAAAATTCAAAAGCTTTATGAAGTTACTGAATAAAATTCTTAACACTGACTCTATGATCAATGTTTTGTATTTTCTGGATGACACAAGGCTTAATTGTTCTCTATAATTTCTCTATCTACACAGTATATC
>NW_020872958.1:274599-302261 GCF_003789085.1 Penaeus vannamei | reverse complement strand
GAGAGAGAGAGGAGAGGAAGAGGAGAGGAGGGAGGAGAGAAGAGAGGATTAGAGAGAAAGATTTAGTGACAATGATCTTATGTGACTGCAGTGTAACTACATAAAACTTTTGTGTGTGTGTTTGTGTGTTTGTTTGTTTTGAATGTTTTATACTGTCATTGATATTTAGGTATATAGATCCCTATTGGAATGAAAATTACTTATAGTTGGAGGATTATTCAGCAAGTTCTAAGTTCATATATGTATACCATGAGAGCAGGTAATGGTCTCAGTTATAGGTTGAGAGTTGTGGGATCTATACCACTATGCTATGGGTTAGCTACGTGTGTGGGGAAACCGGCTGTGTATGTGTGTGTGTTGGGATGTAGGGGACTTCATATGCTTGTATTTGGTATTTGTGTGCCCACTGCATAACATTCAAGAGTTATATATAGATAAACCTTTACAAGAAGTACCGAGGTGATTAAAGTATTTGCCTTATAATTTGTCACGAATTTGAATTTGCGTTTCTCTTTTCAGAAGAAACAGTCAACAAAGGAGGTTTTGGAGCAGATACAGAAGGTGAGTGCAAGAATAGCTTTCATTATTCAGTTATGGTAATGTTTGCAAGTACATGTACAGTGCTCATTTCTGTTTTTTCCTTGATGCATTGCTAAATTACTCAATAGAAATAAGGGTCATGAAGAAAAAATCCTGCAGTTTGAGTCAATAAAAGATCTTATTAAAATGCAGATATTTTATCGACATGACTTGTAATCTGTATCATCTGAGTCATGTTCTGATATGCCTTGGTGTCTAGAGGTGAAAATTTATAATGATGAGGCAGGTTTCACTTTCTTTGCCAGGTTATATTTCCTTCTTTCATTCATCATCTGATAAAAGTGAATTTTGTTTGTGCTATTGGTTTCACAAACGTTCAGCCTGTTGATGCCAACTGCACCTATATGGTTTTGATAAAACTGTCACTGAATAAAGAGGAGAAAGCCTTGACAGACAAATGTACAATTAGCCTATAATCAACTCTATAGATATGCAGTCCTAACTAATGATACAAAGTATACTTCATTAGCCTTTAAAAAAATACATATACAACTATTAGACCTCAACTAACACTATCAATTCCTGGCAGGATGTATTGCAAATTGAGGAGTATGGTGCAAACACACAGCAGCGGCAGAAGAGGCTAGTGGGTAGCCTGGTCCTCTACTCTGCCATTTTCTACCTGATTGCGGTCGCTGTTTTCTACTTCTACTACTTCCCTCCACAGCTGCAGGAACGACTTCTCTATGCCACCCCTTTTATTGTGTTCCCTTTCCTGTGAGTACCATTCCAGAGGAGAGACTCTGATTTAGAATGTGTTTTGTATGTGCGTGTGTATGTGTGTGTGTGTGTGTTTTAAAAATGTTTATTTGATGTGTAGCATCAAGATTGTTTGGTTAATTTTGGATATTGTGTAGTGGGAGTAGTGTGTCTTTTAGGAATGCCATCAAGTTCTTAATGGTTATGTGGAATGTATGTTGTGAATAGATGAATAAATAGATACTAGGTTTATGAGTACACTGGATTAATGAAAGGTTATTTTAAATTGAAATGTAGCTCTGTGCTAATTTCTGTTATTATTTGGCAGACTATGTATTTAGACTTTGTTGCCTTAAAAATTAGTTGAAAAGAAGTAGGATTTGAAGAATTGTAAGTTTTTTTTTTTTTTTTTTTTTTTTTTTTTTTTTCCATTTATCCAGTCCATGTCTTAAAATGTCACTTCCAATGACCTCTTTGAGTCATATGTCGGATGTCCACAGAATATACTTGCTGAAGAGGTTGCTGTCATGGTACTACCGGCGGAAGATCACAAAGAACGAGCTGAAGCTGAAGAGCCTTCGGGAGCGGAAGGAAAAGATCCTGGAACAGGTGATGGAAACAGAAACTTACAAGGTGGCTAAGGAGATCCTTGAAACTTATGCCCCAGACCAACTACGGAAGAGCCAGGTTAGGATTGTTTTTTTGTTTACTTCTGATGCGCGTTTTGTTCTTGGGTAATCGACAGATTGGTATGTACAATTAGTAACAAGTAGCTAGTAAGTGAATGAAGAGGTATCTCGTAATTAAGTTGGAAATGTGTCCTCTGATAGTTAATTTGTCTTACTATTTACAGAAAGAGATTATATAGTGTTTGTGTTCATCAAAATGTCTTTCTTTTGCAATGTGGCTGAATTGAAGCTTGAGTCAAGATTAGAGATCTGTGTAAAAATTGGCTTTATATGTTAGCTTTAGATTAGCATCTGGAGAAGTAATGTGACTAACAGGATGTATTGCTCTTTCAAGCTGAATTGAAACAAACTTTATTTGTTGAAAACAGTGAATATATTGCTGTTTGTATACTGTGTAATGCAGTTCACTGGATAGTTTTATGAAATCATCTTTTGAAAGCATGAACTAGTGATGAAATTACCTAAAATACTTGACAATGAAATGATTATAGACAGAGTACTGGACTATATTGTGGGGACTTGACTTTTTACTCAGGTGCTGAAGCCCCAGCCAGTGGTGCAAACTCCAGCTCAGCGGATGCCCTCCCCGAGCAGCCAACAGTCAGGTTATATATATTCCCATACATGTTCATATGTGTAAATATGTACATTATACAGGTACAGAAATGTGGATAAACATTTGCATACAAATACATCAGACATATCTGTGTATATACCATACTACACCATATACCTTATTCCACTTTATCTGTTTTTATAAATCTAACAGAAGTACGAAAAAGATTGGTGAATTCTGGAACCACTTCACCCCCTGGCCCTCCGGCAGGGTTAGTTCGGCCCACAGTTGCACCGAGTGGGTTGCATCAGACACCAGGATTCCCTCCCAGACCCCAACTCTTAGCACAGTCTGCACCCACCAGGCCAGGTCAGTAGGATCCTAGGACGCTTGACATTTGTGTTTGCGAATTTTCTCTGTGGATGAGCAAGTTTTGTAAGAAGTGGAGTTTTTTCTTTTCTTTTCTTTTCTTAGATGAAGGATTTTTGTAGAGTTTTTTATGTCTGTCTTTATCTTTCTCTTGATACTTAGGATTATCTTGTTTCATATTCCTTGTCCATTAACTTCTGTGATTTTTCAGTTGCTCTTACCTTGTCTTAATTCTTTCTGTGTGGCGTGTTTTTGTCTTTTGTATTTTGTGAGTAACTCAGAAATTCATTCTTTTTTATGGTTGTTACCTAGACATCTCTAGCATAGCCGTAACAATGTGTTTGTGCAATTTCTTCCAATAACATCTTGGGGTTGTGATGTGCGTGATGTGGGCCTTCCAGGTATTGGTAGTACGAGCCCCCACCGTGTGTCCCCTTCCCCCGCTCTTACCCATGGACCCCCCAGCCACAGCCACCCCATGAGTGCCAGCGTTCCCCCTAGCTACAGCACACCTGCCTCAATCCTGCACTCACATCCTGCACGTGAGTCACCCAGATTTCTTCCTGGGAAAGAAGGTTTAAAACTAATAATGTTTAGGGTTAAATGTGGAAGGCCTTGAAGATACTGATGCAGAAAGAGAATATAAAGACCATAATTGTTATCAGAAGGAAGGAAAATATGTTACCTTGAATTCACTTGATGTTCCATCAGGTCCAGATCCCTCAAGCACTGGAAACGGCCCTCCTGGCCCCCCCATGCCACGGCCAGTGCTGCCGAGGGAACGGGGCTACTTTGACCGTTTTGTGGAGTACCTTGTAGGTGATGGCCCAGCCAACCGCTTTGCCCTTGTGTGCCGCCAGTGCGAATCACATAATGGCATGGCACTGAAAGATGAATTTCCATATTTGGGTGAGGACTGAGGAGGGATTACTCTTCTTTTTTTAATATTTGCTTATATGCATATATGTGTTTGTATATCCATACATCTTGTTATTGATTTAAAAACAAATTAGGCACAAGTAGATCCCAGAGTTCTCATTCCTCCCCCCTCTACAGCTTTCCGATGCGCTTACTGCTATTATTGGAATCCTGCTCGAAAACAGCGTCCAAGTGCACCTCGGCTGGAGGACCTGACCCCACAGCCTCCACCTTCTCTCTCAGTACCAGAGGATCAGGAAGAGGATGAGGAGGATGATGATGAAGAGGAAGAGGATGAGGAGGAACAAGAAGAGCAAGAATCTTCATCAGGGGAGGAGGAAGAGGAGGAGGAAGAGGAGGAGGAAGATGAGGAGGGTGGAATGGATGAGGAAGGCAAGTAGGGGGGAAAAGGAGGGAAAGGAATAAGCAAGAGAAAGAAAAGAGGAGGAAGCAGTTAATAATAATGTTGTTTATAGAAAGAGAAAAAGTCTGATAGATTAGAATTGATTAATGCAATGCCGCCGGGAACCCTCTGCTTTCAGTTTAGTGTTATGTTAAATGTCTATGCACATAGATTGGTCTGCCAGTGCATAGCCACAAAGGAATCAATTTGTACTTCTTGTGACCTCACCTTTCCTTGAGTTGGCAGGAAAAACACTTTTCTGCTAATGCTATCAATATTGATACTGTTATTTTTAGTATAGATATTGTAATTACTATATTGTTATTGGCATTACTAATAGCAGTATCAAATATTAGAAAATATTATTGAAAATCAAGGAAAAGGTTAAAAATGTGAGACAGGTACTTCTTGTAACTGGCCCATTGGTGATCTAGTACTTGTGGAGCCATTCATATGTAAAAACAATTACTAAATTATACACACAGTGGGCATGGCATGTATGCACATGCCAAACCCGTCAGCATGTGGTTAATAGTTTCTCTCTCTCTTTTTTTCTGTTGTCTATTGAGTTATGAGTAAGTTTAGTATGAGAATGTTATCATATGTCAGTTAAAGATTGGAGTATGAGTATTTCATGTGAAGTCAATGTAAGATTAAAAGTTCATAATGTTCTTTTATAATTTACAAGAATTTAACAACTTTGCTCTGGCAGAATCAGGAGGCAGCAGCTCTGGGGATGAGGAGGGAGCTGCATCATCATCTGAGCAGTCAAGCGCAAAACCCACATCCAGCCAGGAAGGTATGGCAGCCGAGGGCCCGGCGCCTGACCCCCCTAAGAGCTTATAGCATAAAGGACTAGCCTGTTTGTGAAAAAGCACTTGTTTACTGATATAAAGCTGAGCACTTGTCATTATTTGGAGGTCATTTGAGAATGTAATTGAGAAGAGTGAGTTCAGTGGTGAAGAGGGCAGCTACCTGACAGGTGTGTGTTGCTCCCACCAAGCAGGTTCCTTGGAGGACGTAGCCAAGTCAACTCCATCGTCCATCACGTCCTCTGACCCCAGTACCTCCGATGATCACCTCCAGCAACCCAACTGCCATGCCAACTCCTGCACCACTGCCTCTTCCACCACCACCACCACACCCTCTTCAACCACAGAGAATGAGGAGACAGAGTGATGCTGCTGTCTTGTGCTGCCGTTTTACTCTGTTTACCCTGAGCTCTTAGATCTGCTGACTGTGGTGTCCTTCTGTGCTGCTGCTGATGCTGTTTAGACTTGCTTTTCTGTGGTAGCTCCATGCTCTTTACCTCCCCTTCTACTTCTCATGCTAGCAGGTAGCCATTACTGAAGCCTGATAAGTATTTTCACAGGACATGATCTTTCCTTTCCCTGAAAGATACAAGTGATGGATGCATAAACTAGTTACATGACCTGGCCCATCTCAAGGTTCTGCCTGAATTAAAAATCCTTCCCTGACCTTGCCAACTCCTGCCTGCTCCTGTCTGCCTATCCCAAGTGATAATTAACCCATGCCAGTTACCATACTGATAATTTTTTGTTCATTAATGAAGTGCTTTCTCCATGTTATACAGCCTTCCTTTGTAGCTATTACCCAAAGAGTCATGTACCAGCCCTATGACCTTTTATCCCTGGTGTTTACATTTACAGATTTTTGCAACAGTAACAGGAGAATCATTTCCCCTTTCCCAGTCCTTTTCATGTGTCCAGTGAACTGAGTTGTGTGTTTATCAAGCTCTAATGCTTAGTAGGTGTTTATTCAAGCTCTGATACTTTGTGATTGATGGGCATATGAATGATTTCTCATTGAAGGTTAAGGGCTTTAGGATGAAAGTATATGTATGAGTTTCAATAAACAGTCATTTCAGAGAAGAGATCCATAAGAGACCAGTTCAGTGTTGATTCTGGTACTCTCTTTCTTTGTGTGTGTTTGGGTTGGTATATGTGTGTGTGTGTCTGTGTGTGCGGACACTTGGAAGTGTGTTAGAGCTTGTTTTAATATGTTTGAGGTGGTGATAAAATTACAGGATAACTTGAAAGTTTACTGTAGCTCTCTTAGTTGTCCTGCAGTTTGATATGTTTGCTAGCCAAGGAGCCAGATCTTAGGCTATATGCTTCACCCTTTGCTCACATGCAGGTGCTATTAGTATGTTTGTGGCTGGTTATCAACACATGTACCTCGTCTCACCTTGACACAACAGTCAGTAGTCAACCAGATACTTGTCAGATCTGCTTTAGTGTTTCCTCCAGCCTCTCCACATCTTTGTCTCTCTCTGCTCACAGGGCTTGAGGGGACGAGGGACAAAGGCACTGGAAGGAACATGCTCAAAGCACTTCCAGTTTTCATTTCTGTACTTGAGGGTTTTACTGAAATGATTTAATTATCTTCTTTTCCTACTTGCTGTACTCTGCAGAGATGATCACACACCTGTCCGACGGTTTGTGCTGCTTCCAGTTCTATATGATGATGTGAAGTAAGAATGATTCTTTGAGTCTTGATCATCCATTAGTGTTGGTAGAAGATTTGTTGATGTAATGAACTCTGTTGGTTGCATTGCTGTGAGACACATTGTGTATCAAGTGGAAACCAAGAGAAGTAGATTATGTTGGAATTATTGGTTAATTGGATGGAGAAAAGGAATGAATGCACTCTACTAAGAAAGATATTAATTGACTTCAGACAATGAAGAGAAGAACAACTTTATAATCTTCCTTTTGGTACTGTTAGATTTTGAAGTTGAAAGATAATACAAATTTTGGTCTAAATTATTTCCAGATTCTGTGAATTTTGTTTTGCTCTAATGTACCATGTTTCTCTCATCTTTCACACACCATGAAGCTCTGTACTCTGAGTAATCCAAGGATACTTGTAAACTATTGCAATACATCATTTTCTGTGACTATAAAGATTGCAAAATCACATTTATTGCAACAACAAAAACAACACAATGGGCAGTGACAAACACCATGATAGGGGTGAAGTTAGTAATATCACAGCTGAAATTGATGCTTAATGATGCTTATGCAATCAGTGATAACAGAATATAACTTGCCAGATCAGAAGAAATGGTGCCAATCAGTTGTATTTTTTGTGACGAAAAATAGGTTAACAGACGTAGATGAAACAGTATTTCATAAGATGGCCCACTAAATCCTACTTCAGTATGCGAATAAGTTCAGAGAATGGTACATACAGAGTTTAGAAAGAAAAAGCTGTCAGAAATCTCTTTGGGGTGCAAGTAGATAACATGTAGATGATCACTTTGTGTAAGGAACTGTGCTTTTATATCTTTTATTTTTGAATAAACATTGTCACATTTAAGGCATTGGGGATAGGAGTACAGACCTCGCTGATGCTGTAATAGCAAGGGTTTTTTGTGAAAATGTTTTTGGTAAACAGTCACCCATTTTTGAAAAAAAGAAAAGATTAGAAAATAATATTGATAAATGTTGTACAGTTTCCCTCTCACTAGAAACACAGGGCCAAGAGTAACTTGTAATGCTGATACGCATTTCTTTTATTTTACTATGTTGAGTAGGTGTTTGTAAAGTGTGGATTAAGTGTCATAGCACTCGTCAGTAGCACAAATGTGGCATTAGCTCTAGGTCATGGCAGATATGATAACATCAGCAGCTTGGGGGACGACCTGAAGTGGCTGGTGGACAACGAATGAAGATTGCAGGAGCTTTGCTAGTATGATGGAGAGAGTGGTTGATAGCTGTTGCTTCCTCTTGTATTGTTACTTCAATAGCTAACTGGTGAAAATGTTAAATAATTGTCAGGATGTACTCATACTATAATTTTGTTACTTTTCTACCTTCTACCATTTTACTATGGTCATTTTGAAAATGATCACCACCACAAAGCTAAAATATCTGAGTTGGAGTGAAGGTCTCTAATGGCACTTGGTTCATTCATTGTCCATGATAAGATCATGGAATCAGGAAATAAGGAATAAGTAATGTATAAAGAGAAGTACAAGCCTAGTGGAATTTGCTGTGTTTTGGATATACATTTTTTAAAGTAATACAAAAATAGGTGTAAAATAACTGGTGCATACAAGGGCAAATGAAATGAGAATCAAGCCCATACTAACATTACTTAACATATCTTTATTGTTCCTTTTAACAGAAAGCTAATACAAGTCATATTTTCTGTTAATGTTTTGAAGAGTGTTTGGTGTTATTGCTCAGATGGCTTTGACAAGTATTAGTTCTCAGGTGAAAGAGTTTGTATCACCTTGGCAAAGATACTCCCTCTATCATCTCACATGTGGATGCAGATCCAATTTTTCATCTTTGGTTTTGCAAATTGAATCTTGGATTTTGCATGTTATGTGTGTGGACTTTCTGGTTTAGAGCCAATACTAATGCTGTACAACTTTCATAGATGAATTTGATATATATAAATCTGAAGATAACTTTGTAATTGTAGCACTTCATTGTTGTTTCCAAATTTATAGAAAAAAGAAATATAGAAAAAAAAATTAAGTTACATTTAGATGAAATGTTAACCCTTCTTTGTGTGTTATAGGAATTATATGGTAATTATCTTTCCAAAATAGAGGAAATGAGCTTAATCTCGCAATATGGACTTATGAGAGTCTATTTGTTCTACCAGTATTATAAATGGGTTTCTTATATTCAGAATTGCTACAATCTGCAGTACCTAAACATCATGATGCTTGAAATTTGAAAATAGAAGAGTATATTTTCTGATCTTTTTGGACCTTATACTTTGATACTTTGAATATTTCTCCCAGGGTTTTATTAGACATCTCAGAGTTTGACCTAAAATGGGGTTTTGTGCTAAAAGCATTCTGTGCAATAGACAGAAGTGCAGCCATTGTTATCTAATAAGAAATCCATGGTCACTGGTGCATACTTCAACTTGCAATATTTACCATTTGGTAGAGCTAACATGATGTACAAATGATCTTGTTTTCTAGTACTTTGTATCTACAAAAATGGCTACACTTTTTTACAAAAAGATATGTTGAAATATTGATAATATATTTAATTTTGCTTTAAAGATTTAGATGTGTAGGAATGTGTTCGTTCTCTAACCTTTATTCTCCAGAAATGTTCAAGACGGTCTTTGCCAGGTACAGGGAAAAAGACTCATAAGACGGAAGTGAATGATTTTAGAAATACAGCAGTTACCTGGCACTGAGCTTGTCACCTAAAGAATAGGTCATAGTACAGTATAGCTGTTTGTGTAAAGCTTGTAAGAGAGTGTACAGGGTGGAGGAATGTTCACTATTTCCCCAAAATGTCAGCTTTGAAGTTTGTATAATATTTCTTGTCACTTTGAAGAAAATAAATATATATAAAAGTTCAGTTTAGGAATTTCTCTTCATTTATACTGAAAGGTAGATCATGTTTGTTTTATTCCCAGTTCATTCCTCACCTGCTGATGTTATCTGGAATGTTAAAGAGTGCCTTAATTGTGATTTAGTGTGCATAGAGGTGAGTGTCTGTAATACAGTGTAGTAATGCAAGAAAAGAGGCACATACACGGGTTGGGGCTTGCATTTAGCACAAAGGAAAGGTTTTAATTGTTTTCTTTTGAGGTTCTTACTTGGATTAAGAGAACAATCTAGATAGTACTGTAGCAATCAAATGGATTTTTTGAATATTTAAATGCTAAGCCTGGGAATTTCTCCAAACCCATGTCAATTAGTCATTTCTTGAAATAGCTTTCTTTTGAAGTTACAAAACAGTTCAGGATTTACATAGAGATATATAAAACTTGTAGATTATTTTGTTATAGTTGTATTACTTTCTTAGAACATTTATATTTGTAGTTTTATATATTTTTTGCACCTGTTTAGTTTATTGTTTAAAGGAGTGGTTTAAGGATTATACATGAAAGTATGCTATTAAAATATCTTAAATCTCTATGTAGGTTACAAAGACCATAGTTGGTCTAAGCTGAACACTGCTTCTCTCAGTAAACTGGTGATATTTGTCTCGGTATTTTCTTTAATCCTTATGACTAAAGCAGTGATTTATTTTTTAAGACATGAACAAGTGTCTTAAGTACTGGTAATGGAAGATTCACTCACACATAGTAAACATGTGAATAATATGAAATAACACATCCTATTGACACTAGTGTAAGAATTAAACAAAACTACTGGGAACAGTGTATACACCCCCCCCCCCCCATATACTGATTTCAGGGAGAATTCCCATTTAGAAATCAAATATTTCTTGTATTATTCTTTTTGAAAAGATGGACTTGCAAGTAAAGATTAACATCTAGATGAAAAAATGTATAAGAGGTGGATGCAGAAAAAATCACTCCCAAATAAGTCAGAAAAAAAATGCCTTCATATTTAAAAACAACAGCCATGGGAATGTGTCCATGTGTTCATAGAAACCACAGAGAGAGAGAGAGAAAAAAAGGTAAGATACATGAAAGGATGCTTAATGGTTAAAACATCTGTGAGACCAGAGCTATTTAAACTGGGGTGTTCAGTGATGGGTTTCAGGAGGTCCATGATGATCAGATAAAAAGTAATATATAAAGTGTTTTCCTTAGACTTTAATAATGCTTTGTGTATCACATGTAAATATGAGGCAATCAGATCTCAATAAATACATTATATGCATTATAATTCATTAATAAAAAAAATCTGCTGTATCAACATATAAGGTCATTAGCGGCATATTAAAAATATAGAGATAGGATGAGGCTTAGAGGTGAAGCCCCAGGGTAAGAAAGTTTTTTTTTTTTTTGTTCCTATGGCGATGTTTGGGGATTCCGTGAATGATTAATGACTAAAACAAATAAGTGTGCTATATATCATAGGTCATACAGCACATGGTAAAGTAATGTGGCAAAAAGTGTAAGAATTAATTAAGGATTAGCAAAAATATGTTAGATGTCAAAGGTTGTAGAGCGCTATAGGTTAGTATGTTAGTGAAAAGGGTAAAGAGGGATTAGCAAACGGAGTACAAAGGCCGTTTGGGACTGACACAAAGCCAGCCTTTCATTCTTCCCGCAAGGCTCTCACACTTTAGGGTGTGGACAGAAGGGGATGAAAAAAGGAAAAGGAAATGCGGAGGAGAAAAGACTAAAATTAGTTGAGGCGAGCTCTGATGTCTAAGATAGGGGTTATACCCTTACAGTCTCCTAAGAGCAAGGGGTTGGTACACTACATATTTACATACAACATTGTGTTAAGGTGAATATTTCTGGGGAATGGGGTCCATAGCTTACATTAGATTCTTAAAGAAGTCTAGAACCACTGTGCTAGACATTAAAAGTCATAGGACAATGGAATAGCATTACAAGATAGTATAGAAGTAAAAAGTATAGAGGGGGAGCAATTAGGGAAAGGGACTAGTATAAAAGGGGGAAGGGGTTAGGGGCAGATAGATTAAATGGAGGGTATCTATGTGTCTGAAGACGGAGAACAAGTTGTCAAAAGAAAAAGTCTGTCAGCGTAGGGGATCATGGATGTGTGGTCAAATGAAGAAAAGGATGGATGTCGACAGTCACTTCGAATATTAAAGAAATTGGAGTGAGGATGAGGGAGAGGAGTGTTCCTTGAGTCACGTTTAGGAAGTTTAGGATGTCCAAGTTTTTTTTTTTTTTTTTTTTTTTGGGGGGGGGGGTCTGAAAAAAAGGATTTCTTATGAGCGGGGAAGAGAGGAGACACTCAAGAAGCTATGGAATGAGTAGGTTTAGGAGAGGATGTGGTAGAAGATGAGGTGAAAGTTTAGATCTTGTGCAACAGGTAAAGTGCAAAAGGGAGGCACGTAACAGGGAAGTGGAGTATCTGGATTGGCAAAAGAATTTGACTGGGAGATACAGGGGGTATGGGGAAGAAGTACTGAGGGAGATACCGTGACATGTTAGGAAGAAGAGGGATGGAACATGTTGGAATAGGTAGCGAGAAAAATAAAACTCATCGGCGTGTTTCTTATTAAGCCTCACATGGTGTGAGGTCTAATTTGTATCTGAGAAGTGCAACTTCAGACTCTAACTTATAGGAAGGCCAGGTCTTATAAAATACGTTATGGAAGCCACCATAGCTGGCACCCGTATATGATTGTGCATAGCAACTTGAATTGTCATAACCAGACTGAGGAGCAACAGTGTTTGGCTAGGTCCAGATTACTAAGTTTGCAAATAGATTGCAATTATAATGCCCTTTGTACTTTTTGAACTGAAAGGTGAACTTGGAAGAAATTCTAAGTGTGGCGCAAAAGGTTGAAGATGGGCAAGGGAGTTGAAGGGAATGGGTTATGGTGGTTTAGGTAAGGGGGTTAGATAAACTGAACGATATTTATGCGTCTGAGGAAGGAGAACAGGTTGTCAAGGCAGAAGCTGTGGGATTCTGTAAGGATGTCTATGTTGGGAGGTTGGTGAAGGGAGGATATGTGTGGAAAAGCAGTGGTGCGTGGAACTGAAAGAGGGACATTACATAGGGGACATAGGGGGCGGGTCAGAGCGTGACCTTAGATAGGCGTGTGTTAGGCGAGTGTGACCAATATGTAAGCGTGCGAGGGCCGTCTCCCAACATCTGTTCCAGTGAAATGGAGCTGACCAAGGGGAGATAATTGTTGGTTTTACAGTATGTAGTTTATTATTGTGGATGCTTGACCAGAAAGATTGTCATCGGGTATACAAGAAGGCTTTAAAGTAATAATCCGTAACTGGAATATGTGAGAAGCGTGGTTGACAGATGGAACAACCAGTTCTGGATCTTACAGACAAGGGGATTGGTCGAGTGCACAGACTTTATGAGGGTTAATGAGTTACAGGAGTCAGTAAAAATAGTGAAAGATGAAGGCAAAAGGAGTGCATACATTTCTGCAGTAAGGGCACTAGATTCAGGAGGTAGGGTTTATTTGAAAGTGCGATTTGGGAAGGTTACTGCGAATCCAGCTCCTAATGTGGATTTGGAACCGTCAGTGTAAACATGAATGCTGGAGGAATGAATGGAGACATGGTCAAGGAAATGAGTGAGAAGGATAGAGGGGGGAATATCTGATTTTGGTGGGTCAGGGAAAACTGAGGAGCAAATACAGGGGTTAGGTATAAGCTATGGAGGAATGGAATGGACAAAAAGTGGGAGAGGTCGGAGGTGAGGAAAGGGGGAATGGGAGAGGAGGGTATCCATGCGTACGGGGAGAGGAGTAGGTAAACGTGGAGAAGAGGTAAAGGTAGGAAACAGGGATTGTGCGATAGTTTGGCAAGGTGAGCAAGAAGGAAGGTTGAGGCAGAGAAGTAGATATGGCATCCATAATCTAGAGTGGTAACATGAAGATGGAGGACGAGTTTTGCGATTTGGGCCCCAGGATATGTGGGAAAGAGCTTTTTCTTTAATGTACAAGGTATGGGCTCGCCAGGACAATTTGGTCAAATATAACGCCTAGGAATTTGCCAGAAGAATGGTATTGGAGTGGAGCGTTATATAAGCAGTGACGGTTGGGGACCTATACGTGAGCAAGAGAAAAGGAGAGAGACTTGGAGGCAGAGAAGCAAAAGCAATGGTTAGTGGCCCAAGAAGATACCGATGTTATTGCGGACTGAAGAAATTGACAGAGATCTGGTATGGATGTGCCAGAGGCATAGATGGTTAAGTCATCAACATATAGTGATGCCCGGGCTCCTGGTCAATGTCATTTACAGCAAGAAGGAATAAAGCGGTACTAAGTACACTTCCTTGTGGGACGCCTTCGAACTGAGGAAAGGATGATGACGTGGAAAAGGTAATTTTGACCTGGAAAGTACGTTTGGAAAGATTGCCATCTGGTATATGTTTCCACGTATACCTATGGAGGACAATTGTTGGAGAATATGGTACTGCCATGTGGTGTCATATGCTTTTTCTAGATCAAAGAATATGGCTAATACGTATTGATGGCCTGCAAATGCAGATGAAATATATGTCTCGAAATGGTCAAGGGGGTCTGTTGTACTTCGGGCACGGCGGAAACCAAACGGAAGGGGAAAGGAGATTATGAGATTCAAGATACCACATTAAGCGGAAGTTAACCATTCGTTCTAGTAGTTTGCACAGGCAGCTAGTTAGAGCTATGGGGCAGTAATCTTGGGGTAGGGTACCTGATTTATTGGGTTTTAAGAAAGGTAGGATAAGAGCTTCTCGCCAATGAGAAGGAAAATTTCAAAAGAAAAAAAAAAAGTTCAAAAGAAAAAGGAGCATTATCGGGCTTATCAGAGGATAGCGTGAAGGTGATATGGGGTGCATTTCTTGATGGCTTTAATGGAAGAAAATTGTGGGGAAAGGTGAGAGCCACTACTGACCTGGCTGAAATAGTCACCCAGTTCATTAGCTACTTGGGGAGGATCAGAAATGAGAGTATCTCATATATGGAGGACGGGTGCATGATGGGGGTGATGTTTGCCTGATAATTTATGGATCCGACGCCAAACAGCTGAAATAGATGTAGATGTAATTGAGGAAACACACTTTTGCCAGCTATTTGTACGGCGAAGATGGACAGAAGCTCTTTTAAAGGAAATCAGGGCTGATAGCTGGTAAGGGGTGCCTCGTTTTAAGCAAAGCGCTTTGGTGCAATCAGAATTCCACCATGGAACACATTTAGAGGTATAAGGTCTTGAAGTTCGAGGAATGGCTGTATAGGCAGCTCTTAGGATCGTGGTTGTAAAACATTGTAGCATACCTGAAATGGACGGTAAGGGGGATAGAGGGATAGGTATAGTAGAGAGTGAAGTGAAAGTATGCCAGTCAGCTCTATCAAAGCACCAGCGTGGAGGATTAGGAAGTGGTACATACGAAGTAGGAGAAGGGAGTACTGGGAAGTGGTCTAGAACTGACCTGTGGAAATCTAAATGAAGAGAAGGGGAGTATAGAGAAAAGTTAAGGCATGAAAAGGATTGTGTGCGCATGTCAAAGTCTGTGGGGCGATCTGAATTAAGAATAATTAGGTTATTTGTGAAGAGGAAGCATTCTAGAGATCGGCCTCGAGAGTTGGTGGTAGAGTCACCCCACAGAGTGTGGCGGCAGTTGAAATCACCAACTACGAGGAAAGGTGGTTGGAGTTGGGAAATTTGAGTTTCATAGGCAGCAAAGTCAATGGGATGGGATGGGGAGAAGTAGACTGAAATCACTGTGATCCAGCGGCGAAGAAAGATGCGAATAGCTGTGAACGGGACAGTGGTTTGTAAGGGAGGTATGATGTAAGGTGTTTGATGATGAAGTATAGACGAGACACAAAGGGAGTGTGAGGAAGAGATAAAATGGTAATTGGGAATTGGAATAGGAGGATATGTAAGGAAAGTCTATTGGAAGCAGATGATAGATAGATTATAAGAAACAAGGATATGACGTAAGTCTGGTCTGTGAGAATGGAAACCGCGAATATTCCAATGTAGGAGAGCTATATCTTAGTTATTTTATGAGTGAAAGCGTCGGTACATATTGGGGAATCTGGGGGGGGGGGGCAAAGGAGCTAGGGGGTGTAAAGGAGGGGTATCAGGAAGTGGAGGATCTGGGGAAGGGCATTGTTGTGACATGAGTGATTCATGTGCATATCCAGGAGGGAGTGGAAAGGATAGAGGGGATGGAGGGAGGGAGAATGTGCGTATAGTTGGAGTTGAAGGGGGTGGGTTGTGTTGGGAGGGAGTAGATGTGGGGGGAGTATTAGTGGTAGGAGGGTGGATATCGGAAGGATGGATAGTTTGAGTTGAAGGGGACGTGTTGTCTTGGGAGGGATTAGGAGGAAGGGGTGTAGGGGTGTTGTGAGTAAGAGGGGGATGGATATCAGGAGGATGGGTATTGGGAGGATGGATATCGGAGGTGGACGGAATTGAGGGGGTTAGGTTGTGTTGAGGGGGAATATTAGTAGGAGGAGTATGAATATCGGCAACCACTTCAAGTGTGGAAGGAGCACGAGTTATGGGATCTTGTGTCTCAAGCATATAGCTTTGAATGTCATCCATTGTTTCTGCAGTGGAGTTGGTTGGAGAGTTTTGTGAGAAGGTAATTGTTTCTGCAATGGAGTTGGTTGGAGAGTTTTGTGGGATAAAAGTTTTCTTATGAGGGGGGGAAGAGGAGACTGGTGTCTCAGGAATAAAGGTAAAGGTAGGTGGAGGTGATTGTGCTGTAGGGGAAGAAGGGTTAGAACGTTTAGTCTGTCTACTGCGGGTAGTGCGGGGAGGGAGAGGGGTTGGTGTTGGGGCTGTGGTTGAGATTGGGGTGTTTGGGTTTAGGGACTGCATCGAGCGTTTCCCACTTGGTGTCCCACAGAAGTACAGGGTCTATCAGATTGTCGAATGCTGTGAAACAACCAGAGATTGTCTCAGCAAAGCCCCGAGCACACACCTTCAGCCTATCCAGATGAAACACCCTAGGGTGAGCAAAGGAATTGGTCTGAGGGATGTAGAATGTAGAAGTGGAAATGGGGACATTTTGGGGTGGAGGGGGAGGGGCTGAGCGAACGATGTTACTGGAGCATGGAGTATGAGAGAAACCTTGTCGACATGCTTCCTGTCTGGTTTCACGTAAAGTGAGACCATTTTTGTATCTGAGAGTTGCTACTTCAGATTCAAACTTGTAAGTGGGACAGCCTCTATAAAATACATTATGGGGGCCGCCGCAGTTGGCACATGTTCGTGTTTGTGCTGAGCAGTTTGATCGATTATGACCAGGTTGGGCACATATGGGGCATCGGTCTGTGGAACGGCAATGTTTGGCAGGATGTCCAAAGCGCCAACAGTTTTGACATTGACGGGGAAGGAGTTGGTATGGTCGAACAGGGAGGGATTGTCCACCGATGTAGATATGTAAGGGAAGGGCATGTGTACAGAAGGTAATTTTGACAATGTTGGTCGGATTCTTTCATTGACCTTTAGGAGGAATGGTGTAGCAATGTACTGATTTCACATCTTGGTCTTTGAGGCATCCTAATAAGTCTTCTCCGCAGTCTGACCAATCTTTGGTATCGACTGGGCAGTTTGCTGGGGAGAGAGACAGTTCCAGTACACTTATTAAGGGGTGGATGAGGTTCTGCAGGAATGGGGTTGCCAGAATGATCAGTTAAATTTGATAGTGCTATAGATTCAGTTTCTGATCTGACTGTTACAAGACGGGATCGATCGCGTCTGGTATAGAAAGGGACTCTGCCTACTTGTTTTTGGAGGCATTGTTGAAAGAGAAGAGTGTTGCCTGAGTATGGAGCTGTAGAAGGGATCACGAAAAATCGGTCCCATTTAGCTGTGCTAAACAGAGTATTTAAGATATCTGTAGGGTTGGTGGTGGTGGATGGTCGGGGACGTGTGGAAGAGGGAGTACTACGGAATGATGGAGAATTAGGCTGCAAGGTAGTAATAAGGGAGGATTGGTTGCTTAATGATGGTTGCGGGGGTAGAGTTGATGAATTTGAGGAAGTTGGGAGGGTAGGAATGTCTTCTGGAGATTGATTCTCTGCTTGGGTGGGTAATGCACTAGTAGGCATTTAGGAGTGGGTAGTATTTTCAGTGTTCGGAGCCGTGGTCAAAGGAGAGCCTGGGTTGGGGCTATTTGATAAAGGGGCTAGCCTCATTGCCTCTAATAAAGGGATTACATTTTCATTACTGGTCATGGGGAACCTGGATTATATAAAAGGCCTAAACGGTCCAGCTCCTTTCGCTACTGAAGGTAAGGGCTAGATTAGTCGGCAGTACCGTGCCCATAGTTCCCGCAGGCCGTTCAGGACTGGCACTAGGTCAGCCTTTCATCCTCTCAGTACGGCTCTCACACCTTAGGAAGTAGATAGTAGAAGGGGTTGGAGAAGGGACGGAAACAAAAAGCTGGAGGGGGAAAAGACCATGCAAAATTAGTTGAGTCGAAGCCTGAGGCCCTAGACAGGGGAGATCCCTGCATTGGGTCTCAGTCTCCGTCTCCTAAGCCCCCCCCCCCCCACGACAACAACAGGCAAGGGATTGGGGGGGGTTAAGGGTAAAGAATCTTAATTATTGTCCATGGTGAGCCTAAATAAAATGGGGAAAAGAAACGGTTTATCCCTCAGGGTCCCCATAGAGGAAAAGGGCTTGGCAATTAACCAAGGAAAACCGTGCCCATGGCTCACGGAGGCCATTCATGACTGACATAAAGCCAGTCTTTCATCCTTTCATCACGGCTCTCACACCTTAGGAATGGGACAGAAGAAGGGGATGAAGAAGATACGGAAGAGAAAAGGAGAAGAAAAGACCAAGCAAAATCAGTTAAGGTGAGGGCTGAACTACAAGGTAAGCCCTACATTGGGCTTCAGTCTGTCTCCTAAGAGACAGAGACAACAAAAATTTGCAAGGTATTGCGAGGGGGTCATAGAACTAATGAGGAAATGAAAGGATATATTTCATGTAATTATGCATAGAGGTGTAAAAAGATTTATGAATAAAGTACTTGTTTTCTTGCGCCTATGCATATTCATGTTAAATACTGTCCTACAATAGGCCTGAACAAAGAACTATTAAAGCCTTATCTACAGTTTATTTGTTTGTTTCCACAAATAAGAATGATGACAAATTACAAATTACAAATACCACCCAACACTGCCCCAAAAAATTTTGAAGCCAGTCAAGGGACACCATTCATTTATTTTTAATTTTTGACAGTCATCTTTATTTCTCTTGGCTTAATTTCCTTTTGTAGTAATATATGCTTACAAAAATCTACTGTTTGTACATTTTTCATTGTAACTCCTTATTCATATGAGAATGAAATAAATGAACTTAAATTCCACAATGTTTACTTTTGCCTTTTCTACATCAGTATTTTTATTCTATTTTATGCTGAAAATGAAAACAAAATATGGAGGACTGGATGACAATATCAAAATGGATTTAATCTGATAGGACATGTCAAGACATGTGAAAGGTTGACGTTTCTTTGTATAAGTAGGGAAATATATGTGTGTGTGTTTTGTGTGTGTGTGTGTGTGTGTGTGTGTGTGTGTGTGTGTGTGTGTGTGTGTGTGTGTGTGTGTGTGTGTGTGTGTGTGTGTGTGTGTGTGTGTGTGTGTGTGTGTGTGTGTGTGTGTGTGTGTGTGTGTGTGTGTGTGTGTGTGTGTGTGTGTGTGTGTGTGTGTGTGTGTGTGTGTGTGTGTGTGTGTGTGTGTGTGTGTTGTGTGTGTGTGTGTGTGTGTGTGTGTGTGTGTGTGTGTGTGTGTGTGTGTGTGTGTGTGTGTGTGTGTGTGTGTGTGTGTGTGTGTGTGTGTGTGTGTGTGTGTGTGTGTGTGTGTGTGTGTGTGTGTGTGTGTGTGTGTGTGTGTGTGTGTGTGTGTGTGTGTGTGTGTGTGTGTGTGTGAAAATCATTGTCATTTGATGTTCACAGGAAAAATGTATATTATTCTTCCTTGGGAAAAATCTAACATACAAAAATGCAAATAAAAGTTATTGTTTCAGCACTAACATAAAGGAAGCCTCTCACTGCTTTCATCACGAAAATTCAGCACATGAAGGCGACATGGAATAGGATCTTGAACTTCCCAGAAGTTTCCTTTCATTCAATTAACACTGAAAAAAGACAATATATATTTTATTGATAAATTTATTTTTCACATCTCATCATCTCTCAATTTTTTATTTTCAGTCATTAGTTTATTCCATATCACTATATCAATTAACTTTAAGGTTCCTTCTTTTCAAAATGAAATCTAAATAAATCCCAAAATCACATGGGTTTTCATCACTGTTGCTATATTATATGAGAACAAAAGAAAAATGCCCTTTAGCCTCCATTACATTTGTGCATATGCCACTTTTGGGCTTCCTACACTTGGATCTGCTTAGGCATAACAAGTCTCTCATTGCAGCTGCCTCCTCATCAGATACCACACTACTGCAAGGGTCCATATCCCACCAGCACACTTACAACCTTCAGAGCATTTCCAGGCATATAAGGGAATTTTCCATTATTTTCATGTAAATACTGCTGTCCCTGACTGGTCTTTATAATTCAACAGCATCTCTGATTTTTTTCTCCACATTTTGCAGGCGAGATTCGTACAGTTCTAAGTCACTCGTCTCAAGCAAACTTTCCCTTTCCCTCATGAGCCTTTCCAGTTCTAGACTTGAGTTCAACCTCCCCGCTCTTGATAAATTCATTTCTTTTTCTGATGCCATCATTTCTCTATCTTCTCTATGTGGGTCCCATCTTTCTTGCTTCCCTCTGTGAGGGCTGGCCTGCAATGGTCTTTTTCTGGATGCTGATACGTCTTGAAACTCTTCACTGTCATTTTCCATGCCTGACCCTAGTTTCCTTCTTGTTCTGGGGGATCTCTCAACATCCCCAGCACTAAGCCTTGAGCTTGAGCTTGATCTTCTCCTTTGTTGTGAATTGTCATCCTCTACATACTGCCTTCTGTGTCCTAGTCTACCAGCATTTTCTGAAACCACTCCATTACCAGCCTTAGATGCCCTTTGCGCCTGAAGGCTCTTCTTAGGTGAGACCTTGTTGCCACGAGCATCTCTTGTTGGCTCTAAGAAGAGCACATGGTCCTCTAGATTCTCCTCTGGTAGATTCCCAACCGCTCTACTAGGAGAAGGGTACAATGGTTCTGGAGAAGAACTCACAACCTCAGACCTGGAAATTTTGATTATTAGTATATAAAACTAATATACAATTTAGTATCAACAAAACATCAGAAGTTAATTTTGTCTCTTTTCCCTGTATAACATGACTGATTTAAAATACTGTATAAATTTTCAGGTTCATTTAAACTTCATGTCTTATATCATTTTAGCTACAACCTTAACCCACTTCGTGCAAACAACACAGGCAAAAGAAGTCTCCTGTCCCTGATGACATACTTGATCGCAAGTGTATCCTGTGCCTGTGCAACATGGAGCTGGTGCAGCTGGCTAATCGAGCGCACCCATTGCAGTTTGTAGTACTGCTTTTTGCTCACTGCTGCTGCTAGCTGTTCAGACAGCTTCTCCTAAAATATGATAATATATGACAAACATATTACATATTACATGTTGAAGGTACCTATGATATACCAAGACCCAACACACTGTATCAATAGTTACAAAGAAAGTACAAGCTTTCCCTACTGGCATTAAAGTAACGTATTGATTGCTGCACACAAAAATCATATTGCTGAAGCTGATTTTGGTAGAAAATAACCTACCTTTTCTCTGCGCAGGTTGGAAGCTTCCTTCGACAATTTTTCCTCCTCTCGCAACTTTGTCTCTGCCAGCAGAGTCCTTCCTTTCAGCTCCTCGACCTGGGAAGGAAAGCCAATGATGCTTGCTAAACAAAGAGTATTGAAGTAAGTTATTTCTCCATAACAGTTAACTTCCAACTAATTATTTCCGTGTTGAATACATGCCCTTAGTATCCCTAAGACCAATAAATGATTCCTCTAAATGCCAAAAAAATCTATCACATAAAAGTTTGTTAAAGATTATATTGCATTCCTCTAATGGATAGCTCAGACAACAGGCCCAACCTGTTTTTCCAATGCTCTTCGCTTCTTCCTCTCCATCACAAGCTCCTCCCACACATCACTGTCGGGCATGCTTCTGTCTTCTGCCGTTGAGCTTTTGTCACGTTCCTTCAAGATCTGGCGCTGCTGCTCCAGCTCATCCTCAAGCCATTTCAGCTGTGTTGATGATCAGGTGATGATAAACATTCACTCTCATAGATACTCTTTTTCCTTAATTGCTCTGTTCTCTTAACATGTTTTGTGTATGCCTCACAATAATTCAACTGGTTCATCCATGCCATGTAATGTGGCAAACCAAGCTAATAATCACCTTCTGTTCCCTGTTCTTGACAATGACCTCCCTGGCTGACAGGTTGGTTAGTGCTGAAGATAGTCGGTTCTGCAGTGTGTCACACTTGCCTAACTGGTTGCGCAGGTTGGCCTCTATGGTATTCACTCGCACTCTCCACTCTGCGGCCAAATGCTGCTGCAGCTCAGACTCCCTTGAGCACCACTGGAGTGATGATATGAATATCAAAGGATCATTACAAAACAGAGGAGTTAAACAAGGGACACTAGAAAAAATCTATACAGAACATAGCTATAAAAATAGACATTTGGAGAAGGAAGGCCAGGGAATGGAATATATCATAAATAAAGAAAGGTATCTATGTAAAAGCAAACTATCTGCACTAAAGACGAAGAACTCTCCCTAACCTATACCTAGAAGTGTTATCTATCAGATCACCAATGTCCCTGCCCACCTTACCTGTTTCCAGAAGAGCTCCTGTTGGTCCTCTTTCCATGTCTCCACCTCAATGGCAGCTGCACAAAGGAGCTGTAGACGTTGTTTGTGGATCTCACTTGCCAGCTCCTTCTGTTCCAACATTTCACCAGTGAAGGAAGTCCTTGGCTTGCTCTCACTGTGATGGACACTTCCCCACTGTGAGCGGCACACCTGCCTCTGCCTCTCCTCTTCGGAGTCACTGTCATCGCTTGATGCCTCACTGGATGAGTTCAAGGAGTTGTGACTCTCAGAATTAACCTTCATCATTTCAGTGGGATGTCTGACTGACAACTCACTCCTTGGCACCTTGGACAACTCTGCCACTATCCCAAGAACTGGATCCTTCTCTTCCTCAATGTCAGCAGGGTGTGCCACCACAGGAACCAGTGAATAGCCACCTTCAACTACAAGAGGTGCCTCTGGGATGAGGTCCCCAACATCTTCAAAAGCAGATAGATTGACAGAGGTGCTTGCGAGACGCACGTCACCTATGAGAAGGTGGATTTGTAGCTGTGGGTTCTGGCTGAAGTATGCAGAAAGGTTGGCAGGTGTAGCCCGGATCTTCCCCGCAGCTCGCTCAGCCAGGAAGTTTGGCTGTTTTAGATCCTTGATGGGATCCGTCTTGATTGGGTAGCCCAGCAGAGAGTAGCTGAAGCATGCAGGAATACTGGTTGTTTGCATTTTATTTGGCATAAGCTAGAAGGAGAAATTTAATATTAGTTAATGTGAAATGTTACCACTGAATTTTTAAAAGGCAGTGTTGTCAAATGTATTTTTTATGAAAGAAAAGAAGAAGAGAAAAAAAAAAAAAAAAAAAAAAAAAAAAAAAATTGAAGCCACACATGCACTTTAACTAACACACCTGTTCTAAATTTTTGGCAAAGACAATTGTAATAGAGAGAACATAGCTCTCTTCACCAGGGATGTTCTGGTGTCCAATCTGGAAGAAGCCTTCGTGCTCAATGAGTTCTGGCTGAAGCTTGCTTGACTTCTCTGCTCCCACTGGTAATTTGCTGCAACTAGCAGCAGCTTCCCCAAAGGAACCATCCATGGCATTCTTTAACATTTGTCGGCCATTCACACACTTGTTAACAATCTCATCTAGAGAGCTGTGTTTTTGGTCTGTGTTACTCAGGGGTCTGGAGCCCTGGGATGTGCCACCATGGCTATTTCTGTAGTATGCTTCTCTCATGCTGTCTTCAAAGACCTTGAAGTCCCCATAGTCCTCATCAACCTCCATTTCTGTGCCATTCTCCTGCTCTTGCTTTATTTTTATCCCTTCCCATTCGTTTCTCTCTGTTTGGTAGTCTCTTTCATTTCTTATCTCATGATTGTGCTTGTTTGCCCTGTGTTGGACTGCCCTTCTGGGACTAATTTCTGCACTATGCAAGTAAGTGTCTCTTCTTGGAGAGTGTGAAACTGCCTGAGTCCAGCCAGGGGACTTGCTAGCAGGCAACCTAGGCGAGACTCCCTTTCTGTTGGACAGGAAGCCTTGGTCCTCTTTTGAGCCATTTCTAAAGTCAAGGCCTGGATGAGAAACAAGGTCCTCATCTTCATATTCCTCCTCGAGGTCATCCTTGTTCTGCGTGGAGTGGCCTTCCTCAGAGAACCTCCTGTGTGACCGCCTGGGTAAGTTCTCCCTATATGCATCTAGTGACCTGCCAGAAGGGCGGTCCCTGACCTGTCTTCTCACACTTTTGCCAGCGTCCTGAGAGCTCAGTCCACCAGCTTCTTCATTCTGAAATGAAAGCACATTAGATGGAGTGCCAAAAAACTTTTTTTTGCATCTGATTGTTACTTGGTCTTCAACCATATGCTCTTCCCCTAGTATCTCTCTCTCTCTGTCTCTCACACCATCCCTCCTCTCTCCCTCTTATTAGTTGTCACGAGGCTCAGCTCTGCATATCTGATGTATCTCTCTCTTGCCCTCACACTGTCTGTCTGTCTGTCTGTCTGTGTCTGTGTCTGTGTCTGTCTCTGTCTCTCTCTCACCCCTCTGCCCCCTCTCTCCTCTCTCTCTTCTATCTTCTCTCTCTCTCTCTCTCTCTCCTCTCTTTCTTCTCTTGCTCTCGTCTTCTCTCTCTCGATCTCTCTCTCTCATCTCTCCTCTCATCTGTCTCTCTCTCGTCCTCTCTTCTCTCTCTGTCTCTCTCTCTCTCTCTCTCCTTCTCCTTCTCCTCTCTCCTCTCTTCTCCTTCCCTCCTATCTCTCTCTTCTCTCCCTCTTCTCTCTCCTCCTTCTCTCTCTCGTCTCCTATCTCTCTCATCTCTCATTCTCTTCTTCTTTGCATCCTGCTCCACTCTTCTGCTCTCTCTCTGCTCTCTCCTGTCCCGCCTAATCCTCTCTCTCGCTCTCGTCTCTCCTTGACCCCCCTATCCTCTCTTTCGCCCGTCTCTTTCTTCTTCTCTCTCTCTCATCTCCACTTCTCCCTCTTCTGTTCTCTCTTTCTCCGTCTCTCGTGTACTTCTCGACGTATCGATCTCATTCTTCTTCTCTCTCTCTCTCTCAATCGATCCTCACCCTCCTTCCCCTATCTCTCTCGTCTCAACTCCGTCATGTTCATCTCTTCCCTTTCCACACCGTTATCTCTCCTTCTCACTCCTCGTACACGTCTCGTCTCTCCTTTCCGCTCTATGTCTCTGCTCTTCTCTCTTCTCGTCTCACTCTCTTCTTCCTTCCCCCTAATCTTCTCTCTCTCTCTCTCACTATCTCTCTCCCTTCCCCCCTATCTCTCTCTGACTCTCTCACTCCTCAGTCCTCTGCCTTGCCACCCTGAATCTCTCTCTGCTCTCTCACTTCTCGTCTTCCTTCCGCCGTATCGTCTCTCTCTCTCTCCGATCAACTCTCTTCTCCATTCCCCCTCCTACTTCCACCTTCCTCTCATCCTGGTCTCTCTCAACGGCTATCTCTTCCTCCTTCCACTCTCCTATCTCTCTTTCCTTCTTTCTTCTCAACTCTCTGTCTCTTCCCCCCTATCTCTCTCTTCCTCCTACTCCAGTTCGCGTCTCCTTACTCCTTTCCCCACCCTATTCTCTCTCTCTCTCGCATCTCTCTCCGCCCTTACCCCTATCTCTCTTCTCATCTCTCACGTCACTCTCTTGTCCTTACCCACCCCTAGTATCTCTCTCTCTCTCTCACTCTCTCTCCATTCCTCCTCCCTTATCTCTCTCTCTCACTTAACCCTATCTCTCGTCCTCTATCCTCTCTCTCACTCCTCCTCTCTCTCCCTCTCTCTCTCTCTTCTCTACTCTTCCCTCCGTCTCTTCTCCTCTCTTCTCTCTCTCGTCTCCTCTCTCTCTCCTTCCCACCTATCTCTCTCTCTCTCGTCTTCTCTCTCTCTCGTCTCCTCTCTCTCATCATCTCTCTCTCCTCTCTCTCTCTCTCTCTTCTCCTCCTCTCTCTCGATCCTCTCCCTTCTCCCTCTCTGCCCTTATTCCCTCGCTCAATGCCTCTCCTTCCCTTCTTCTGCCCTCTTCCCTTCCCTCTCTGGCCCTCTATCCTTCCCTCTCCTGGCCTCTCCTATCCCTCTCTGCTCTCCTTCCCTCTCTGCCTCTCCTCCCTTCCCTTCTGCCTCTTTCCTTCACCCCCTCTCTGCCTCTCCTTCCCTCTCTGCCTCTCCTTCCCTCTCTGCCTCTCCTTCCCTCTCTGCCTCTCCTTCCCTCTCTGCCTCTCCTTCCCTCTCTGCCTCTCTATCTCCTGCCTCTCGCTTCCTCTCTGCTCTCTTCCGCTCTCTGCCCTCTCCTTCCCTCTGGCATGGCCACTCTCTCGTCTCGTCTCTCTCTCTCTCCTCCTTCTCCTGCCTCTGCTCTCTCTCCTCCATCTTCCCTCGTCTGCCTTCTCTCTCTCTCTCGCTCCTTCCCCTCTCTGCCTCTTCTCTCTCTCTCCTCCCTCCTTCTCGCCTTCTCTCTCGTCTCCTCTCCTTCCCCTCTCTGCATCTCTCTCATCTCTCTCTCCTTCCGCTCTCTGCCTTCTCTTCCTCTCTCTCCTTCCCTCTCTGCCTCTCTCTCCTTCGTCTCTCCTCTCTCTCTCTTCTCTTCCTTCTCTTCTCCTCTCTCATCTTCTCTCATCTCTCTCCTCTCGTCTCCTTCTCTCTGCCTCTCTCTCTCTTCCATCTCTCTCCTTCTCTCTCTCTCCTCTCCTCTCTCTCCTCTCCTCTCTCTCTCCTCTCTCCTCTCCCTCTCTCTCTCCTCTCCTCTCCTTACCCTCTCTGGCCTCGTCTCTCTCTCTTTCCTCTCTGGCCTCTACTCTCATCTTTCCCCTCTCTGCCTCTTCTCTTCTCTCTCTCTTTCCTCTCTCTGCTCTTCTCTCTCTCTCCTCCTTCCTCTCTGCCTCTTCTCCTCCTCTCTCCTTCTCTACTGCCTCTCTTCTCTCTCTCTCCTTCCCTCTCTGCCTCTTCTCGTCTCTCTCTGCGCTTACCCTCTCTTGCTTGCCTCTCTCTCTCTCCTCTCCTTCTTCCCTCTCTGGCCTCTTCTCTCTCTCTCTCCTTCCCGTCTCTGGCTCTCCTCTCTCTCTCTCCCTCCTCTCTGCCTCTTCTCTCTCTCTCTTCCTTCCCCCTCCTTGCCTGCTCTCTCTCTTCTCTCCTTTCCTCTCCTCTGCCTCTCCTCTCTCTCTCTCTCTTCCTTCCCTCTCTGCCTCTCTATCTCTCTCTCTCTCCTTCCCTCTCTGCCTCTCTCTCTCTCCTCTCTCATCCTTCCCTCTCTGCCTCTCTCTCTCTCTCTCTCTCTCTCCTCCTTCCTCTCTGCCTCTCTCTCTCTCCTCTCCTTCTCTTAATGCCTTCTCTCTCTCTCTCTCTCTCTCTCTCCTCTCTCTCTCTCTCTCTCTCGCTCTCTGCTCTCTCCTTCCCTCTTCTGCCTCTCTCTCTCTCTCTTTCCTTCCCCTCTCTTGCCTCCTCCTCTCCTCGTCTCTCTCTCTCTCTCTCTCTCTCTCTCGCTCTACTCTCTCTCTTCTCTCCCTCTTTAATCGTCCTCTTCCTCTCTCTCTCCCCTCCAATCTCTCTTCCCTCTCATGGGGCTCTCTCTCTCCTCTCCTTCCTCTCTCCTCTCTTCTCTCTCGATTCCTTCCCATCTCCTCTGCCTCTCTCTCTCTCCTCTTCCTTCCCTTCTGGCCTCTCTCATCTCTTCCTTTTTCCCCGCATCTCTGGGCTCTCGTCTCTCAATCTCTCCTCCTTAACCTTCCCCATCTCATGGCCTCTCTCGTCTCTCTCGCT
>NW_020872958.1:248942-271442 GCF_003789085.1 Penaeus vannamei | reverse complement strand
ATTTGAGCAGAAGTGCACACTGTACTTTTTTATATGGTTTTGTTCATTAGTAGCACCAGTCACTGAGGTAATAGCAGTGGTCTGGGTTGTTGGATACAAGTTGTTCTACTTCCGTGGTTTTGTTGTTTTGATAACATCTAAACTATGAATATGGGAGCCTCAGATGTGCATTACCTCTGCAGGGGGACAATGTGTCGGACGAGTGCCGCAGACAACACGCCTTCAACAGTCTTCCTCCTTCGCTTCTCTTGGATAAACTTAATCAGAAGATTCCTCTAGATGATGTAGATCCTTGCCAGTCTATATTAGGTAAGTGAGAGGAGGTCCAGTCTGCAACATTCCCAGTATTTGAGCAGGAATTTTTTTCTACTCCTGAAGTAGAAAGCGTATATCTAAATTTAAACATAAGTCATTTAGAGGTAAGTCATACTTTGTGAAGATTTTTTTAAAAAGTAAAACCTTTGAAAGGACACAAAATGATGATCTTTTTTGTTGCAGATGAGCATGTCTCGCGAGTGTGGCAGGACAGTAACAACGACACACCTGCTCGCTCTCCCGGATCCCCTCGTCCCAAGTCACCCTCAGGCAGACGGCCTGGCACTCAGCCTCGGCCATTGCCTTTGTCATCCAAGGTAGGGGGTTATGGCTTGAAACATCTATTTCCAGACTTATTATTCTGTCTCTTCTGAGTTAAATTATTTTAAATCTCAATTGTAAATGATTTTTTGCATAAATGTTTGGCTGAAATTTATCTTATAAATCCAGACACTTAGAAACAAATACTGTCCTCTTGGCAGATTATGACCCTCCACTCTCCCCCACAGGGCATGGTGAGCGGCACTCATCCGTCCATGTATGTCTCCGGCTCCAGTTACCTGCCCTCGGTTCAGCCTGGCCACCAGGGCCACTTGCCGCCCGGCCACCCAGCTCATCTCCCCCCTGGCCACCCAGCTCTACTGCCCCCTGGCCACCCTCTGCATCTCCCCCCTGGCCATCCTGCGCACCTCCCACCAGGCCATCTGCCCCACCCGTACCAAGCCAGCAAAAACTGGCATCACACTCGCCGCAGAGATCGCGTATGATTTTATTTATCTATATTTCAAACTATATTTCAAACATGTTAATAAAATTTACCATTCATTTGTTTTAATATTGATACTTTATGGTATAAGATTTAGTTATTATAATTCATTCTGGAGATGAAAAATATCATAGACCATTGTGTAATTAATGAAGTGATTTATTGCTGTGTCATTTTCCAACTCGTGGATGATGAAAGTGCTTACTGTGGTTCTCCCTTTACAATGTCTAATGTTCAACAGGGCCAAGACGTAAACTCTACATTTTCGTCGGATTCTGGAAATGTAGCAGATTATTACGAAAGCAATGAGAGGGGTGCCCTCCACCCACTACCCAAGTCTCGTTCCATGCCAGAATACATGGAGAATTATGCAGGTATGTGTATACTGTTGAAGTTGTAATTTGTAGAATATTATTAGTTTTTTAACTGAGTTTCAGCAAAAAACAGTGAGAGAAAATTTTATAAACCAGTAGAGTAAAGTTTTTGGTCATTGCAATACCAGTATGTAAAACTGTCAGTTAGAGAAATGGAGCTGAATTGTTACACGCAACATGCTGTGGTTCTCCTTCAGGCACGAGTAGTGATGGTGGTAGTTCAGGGCGACGCCAGTCAAGTGGCCGACGGAGCAGTTCGCGACGTCCTCCGGCTGACCTGACAGACTCTGGAGTATCAGTGGTGTCTGACTCTGGCCCTTCCTTAGCACCCTCAGCATCATCCACGGAGAGGTTTGTGTAGAATGATCCCTAGCCTTAGGTGCTCTCACTCCCTGCACGCAGATTTTTTCTGAAGATTTTTTTCAGTTTTTGTTTTTTACTCCTTTTTCTCTTTGTTTTATTCTTTTCTTTTTCTAAATCTTTTGCTCATGTATCCAGTTCTGTGTAGTCCTTCTGTGGTCTTACCATTTGTTTCTACTTATCTTATAATGATGGATGTCCTCTAAGCCTCCATACATCTCAGCATTGCCGATTATGTGCTGTTTTACTCCTTTAGATGCATACTGTGTTACATATGGGGGATGTGCAGGAATTCAGACATTGCTAGCATAAAGTCTTTGTGTTCATTTTTTGTTTACTTCATGCAAAATACTCTACACTCAAAGAAACATCACAAGAGATTTCTGCATTAGAAACTATACACTGTACACATGAAAAGTGCTTCACAATGTCAGGGGACTCCATGTGGTGTGTCCTTTTCAGGGTGACCTCATGGCTTTTAGAGAGTGATAAATTTAGTGGGAGTGGCAGCACGTCCAGTGTGTACCCTGAGCATGAGTGGGACCCCAGGCTACGAGGGAGCCGGTCCACACATACTGCTGCTGGGGCTACTTCTCCTGGAACTCTAAGGTGACTTCACATCTCTTTTCACTTCATTTCACTCACACGCTGTTTGTCCTTTACTATGTCTTTGTCACTGTGTGTGTGACTTTTCTTTTGTTTCTCTGCTTTTTCCTCTCTGGCTGATTTGTTTGTCATTGCCTTTACATAGATGCTTAGTTGGTGTATTAAATAACAAACTAATTTCAGGCCTTTTCCATTCATGTAAAGAGTTTGGACAATGGAACGATAGTGTTTTACTAAAAGTTTTTCCCAGACTTCATATCCTACTCTTTGTTGCATCACAAACTATTGATCTGTAGTTATTCTTGCTTTATGCTCTCTGATTGGCTTGCTTGTTCCTTATTTGTAGTTGGTTGAGGTTTATGTGCGCAATTCTTGAATTCAAGCACATTTCATCATTGTCCAGCTCGTTGGTTTGTTCTTATTCATGTGTGTCAATACCTTTATTCTGTCAGTATACATAAAGAAAAATCATGTCACTTTCCAAGATTATTTTCCACAATTGATCTTAGATCCTGATACTTGCACTTGGTCTTATGTCTGGGCTATTTTATGTTGAAAATCATCGCTTCAGATTCTTTAAATTTCCCTTGCTTTTATAAGATATCTTCCAGTCTTCAGCTAATGCCTCTAACTGTCCCAAGAAAGCTTGATTTTACAGGCTATTAGCATTCTTTTGGCTTCCTTGGAGGCCTGCTGCTGAGTAAGCTTATTTCATACAAGGATATTTTTTTATAATTGGTAGTTATTATTGTGCCTTTGCATGACTGATGTATATCAGTGATTGAACATTTCAATTTTAGTAAGCACATTTTTTTAATAGAGCTTTGGTAGGATTGTTATTGCTTTAGCACGTACTTTTGGCCTATAATGGAATTTAGACTGACCATTAGTTGGCTATTTCAGACGCAGCGGAAGTAGTGGTGGCCGCAGGAGTGTGAGTGGTGGCAGCGTGGGCGGCTCAGGGACACTGGCCAATACTGGCAGTAATGTGAGTGCCAGTGGCAGCCTCAGTGGTGGCAGCGTTGGGGGAGGCCGGTCTGGCTCACTTGACCGTGGCCCTGCTGGCTGGGTGACAGCAGCGATGGAGCAGGGCGGCCATATGGGGCATGGCATGCATGCACCACATATTCCCCATTCGCATGCTGTGCATGGTTCTCATGCCTCACATTCGGAAGAGAAGAGGAGAAGTCGGTGAGTTGTGTTTCTCCAGTTGTGTTGAGGGAGAATCTGACCTAATTTTGCCTGTTTTATGAACAAATAGATTTCAAACCTGAAAACAAAACAGTAAAAGATATGGCTCTCCATATCATTTTATATTTTTCAGTTTTATAAATGTGATTGATTAGTAATACTTATTTCAGGGGTGGTGGATCCAGCCGGTCTGGAGGCCACAGCTCAAGCCATGGCTGGGGTCACCCAGAGAGTGGCAGCAATCGTAATCAGGGTCATGGTGATGGGTCAGGGCCAGTGTGCCCTGGGTCCAATGGCTCCACTCTCCGTAAGCAGCGTCCTTCAAGGCACTCGCAACCAACACCTCCAGGTGGGAGCCTATCCTTTTTCAGTCTAGTAGGTGCTGGTAGCTTGGGCACGGCAGTTGGAAAACATTGGATAGTTAATGAGCAACTCGAGGGTGAAGAAGGGAGAGTTCTATAGCCCTTTTTTCAGTCTGGCAGATTAACTGGATTGGATTGAATGGTATGTAGGAAGAAAGTGATGAGAGAAGTCAGGTGCTCAGTGTTAAGAAGACACTGAAGGAGAGGGAGGGAGTTTGTCTGTTTGTTTGTCTGTCTGCATGTTGTCACACCATAACAGCCAGTGATGATTTCCAGGGATGTATGAAGGCAGTGGCGTGAGTGGTGGCAGCAGCAGCACGGGCAGTGGTGGAGGCGCATGTGGCAGTGGCTGTGCGGGTGCAGGCGGGTCGGCTTCCACAGCAGGTGGCGGGCTTGGGGGGGGTGGAGGAGGCTCTGGGTCGGTCATGAGCACCACCACTGAGAGCACCACAGTCATTTACAACTTCCACGACGACGACGTCCCCTTCGTCACCCGCATCCCCACCCGCCCAGTCACTCTCAGGCGCTTCAAACAACACTTACCTAAGAAGGGAAATTACAGGTAAGTCCTTTTGCTGTGCATAGGCCTTTTTAGCTGTGCCTGTAGTTGGGGTCTTTCAAGCTGAGGATTGGATGTCTTGACTTGTACTTTATAATGGCCATTGGAGAAGGATTGCTTTTACTAGCATGGTCTTATCCTCTTAAAGAAATAATGCTCTATTTGGCACTTGATATTTAAACTTTACATTTGTTAAGCTTCCTGACCTATTGGTGCATGCTGTAACATACAACATGATTTATGCATGATTATATCTACTTTTGAAAAGAGTTGCTGTGTGCAAGAGCTGGCATCTTTAAGACAATGAGTTTTCCTTTTGTACTTTCAGATTCTTCTTCAAGAAACAGTGCGAAGAGTTTGGTGTGATCCAGGAGGAAGTGACGGATGACCAGGAAATTCTGCCACTCTTTGATGGAAAGATATTTGCGCAGATAAGAAAAGCGGACTGAAATGCTGTTGAGGGGGAAGGGAGGGGGGAAAGATGAAATATATATATATTATTTTGTGAAGTGGAGTGTTGTATGTGTGAAAGTCCCTTGTGATGGCTGTTGGGAAAAGAGTGCATCTTGGAGTGGATCTCTGAGGGAGGAATGTGTTTGGTGCTCACAATACCCCAAAGGGGATGTACATATATGATATCTACCCGACAACACCATTATAAAGCAACAGGGAGGAACACTTATAGACTGGTGGTGTTAAATTGTATGTTGTGCTGTGGAGATCGTTGAGAGGGCAGTGCACGCAGAGCCTGCCTGCCTGCCAAGCCCGAGCGCCAGTCTGTGAGAACTGTGGCTTGCTGCTGGGCCAGAGTGGTGGGAGTCCCGTGACCCCTCAAGCCTACAAATGATAGGCGTAATTTCTTACCTCATTTTAGAGATAACAGGAAGATATGTGTAAGTGTGAAGGTGTGTTGGCTGGAGGACACTGGATTGAAACAACAGTGCCCAGCTCTTCTTCGTTTGCAAATACTTGTCAAGTGCAGGCTGACACCGACTGCCAGCCGCCATGCAGCCTGTTTGTTGCCAACACCATTCTGGCAACAGTCTGATGCAACTGTAGTCATTCCAGCCTCGGCAAGTTGCATCTCTTGCCAGCATGGCTGCTAATTGTGGCCACCATTTCTGTGCCTGATGCCATCACTAGCAGCTCTTGCTACATCCATCTGGTTTCTCAGATGCCAACACCATTAACACTTGTGTGCCACTGTTGTCATTTTTGTTTTTTTTATCTTTTTAATTTGTTTGTTTATTTTTTATTTTATTTATTTTTTCATTATGTTTCCAGGTGATAAAAAAACAAATACAGATCAGTGTATCACATAATATATAATATTGTATTAGATAACAGAAATTTGCTAGAATTGCTTTTTTTCAGACTGTCTACAATCTTGTTAATGTCCTAAACCTTGCTAGGAAGACAAAAACAAAAAGAAATGGCATGTGGTACAATGTTCATATATATGATACACATTAGAATGCTCAAGATCCATAAATCATAATGTATGATAATATATTGACATCAAGTAAAGCATTGGTCTGTAAATCAAACAATATTATATCAACAAGTAATACATATTTTACTTTCAAGCAGCTTATCAGTGTTTTATCATACATTATTAAGTGTGCCATTAGGTAGTGTTTGGTATAATGCTGATGGTACACGATGGGTACTTGACAGCCTGTACAAATGACACTGTATTATACACCATAAAAGGAGAAGATCAAAGATTTGTCTCCTTTTACACACATGTACATTATTTGGAACATTTTTAGACCCCTAATCACAGTTTTACATTTGTTCATTGTTATGCAACTATTGTTTTCTGCAAGAGCTTTGTAAAAGTCTGCAGTTGTACTGTTGCTGGAAGAAAAATTTTAAAAATAGAAAAAAAGTAGGGAGACCTGCAATAAGCTTCTTACTGTGGCATGTAAGGTCCTGCAAAGGAGCTTACAGAACTCAAGTGTTAATGCGCCCAAGCTTCACTAGTCACCAACCAGATGGTAAAGCCCAGAGTTGAAAGTGTGGCCTCATGCTGACACTGGTCTGTGAGTGTCTGCAGATTAAACAGGTGGTGTGCATGTGGACCTGCTTTAGGTGTACAAGGTGCCAGCTCCTGTTGGCTCCAGTTACCTGTGCAGCACAGTCGAGGAGTGTACCTGATGCAGTCAGCTGCCTACACCATGCAAAGGAGGAGGACTTGCTGTGGATCCTTGGCCTGCTCACCCCAATGGTGGAGAGCTAGTGCCTGTCTGCACAGCACAAGTGAGGAGGGCTGGCCAACCCCAGAACCTGTGATACCATCATACTTGCACCCACTTCTTACTACTTGTTTAACTTGGTGCTAATATTGTAGAGGCTGTGTGGGTCGTACGTTGCCCACACCTTCCATTGTGCCCTGGCTACTGTCACTCCCTAAATACTATCTTGTGAACTTCTCTCTCAGCACCTGATCTTCCCAGACACCTGCCTTTGATCCTGAGCATCCAAAACTTCACTCTCCCAGTCCTGCAGTTCCCAGTACCTTTCTTTTGTCATGCATGACAAAATTGATAGCTAAATAGTCATCACCCACATTAATGCTGTTTCTGAAAACCTTACTGCCTCCCATCATTTTCCAGTAGCTGTTTCCTGAGAATTTACACCAGCTTTGTTCTTAATTATATTCTATAAGACAGAAGAAGCTACTCTCATCATCACGACACAGGTTTCATCAACATGACAAGAACTGCCTCTGGAGTCCTTGAATCACCCAACCAGCACCATGACACTCTTCATCTCTTCCAATCTCATTCATACTAAAACTACAGCCACCTGTGTACTCCCTGACTCATACGTCCTCACAGCCTCTGCTCACCATATGTAAAAGGATGTGCTAGTTACCATGCCCAATGTTACATAAAACTCACCGGCCTGGTGGACTACATGAGACTATGTTTAATCATTTGCATTGTACATTATTTTGCAGAGTATGTACAAACGATGGAGTAGGTTGGGTGAAGCCTCATCGTGTAACTTTGTAATAAAGGTAAACTTGTGAAGCCCAGCGTCACCTGCCTGGCCCTACCAGTGCCTGTCTTACAGTTATCCCTTATTGTTACTCTCTTATTTATAAGTTGACCCATTTTGTTCATGTCTCAGGTACGTCTTCTCCTTTTTACAATATTTAGATATAACATTTAACATTTTCATTTTTCTGAAATTTATTTAGTGTTGTTCTGCCTCGGTCAAGGTGTCAAGGAACTGTGCCGTCTAGTTGTTATTTGTTCAAGGTGACCTGTTACTTACCTGTTACAGCACAATCCCAGGTGATTGGTCACAATACCTGTCCAGGTAAATTGTCCACGGAGAACTGCTTTGGTTGTAGATTCACTCCAAAATGCAGAGTCTGTTCAGGTGACATAATAAACCTCTCTGTCGAGTGTTGAGTTAGAGCAATAATAAGTATTACACTTGCAGTAAAAAGCCAGCCTTGGTAATGCATATTTCTTTTTGGTTGCCAGATTGATGAAATTTTATGTATTATAGAATCTAGTAGTTGATTTGATTATGATTGGTGTATTACCTTTTAACATTTACATAATTATTTTTTATAGATTATATTATCTGTAGGGAAAATCAAAACGTATTTGTTTCTTCAAGTAAAAGAGGGATTTTATATTCATAACTGATATTATTTGAAGGAGTATTCCTTCTCTGCCTCTAGAATTAGTCTCTCAGAGTTGTTTTTTCCCCAACCAGTCCCACATTCTTGAATACTTAAATACTTAAATCTGAGTAAGAATGTATATGATAGTAAATGAATTGTTATATGTAGACTCAGTGCATTATTCCATGAGGATCTCCCTTTGCAACGCATTTTACACAGATGACTGATGTTTCCTTCAGCAAAAAGTAAGAAGGCACTTTAGTGGATAACCTGAATTTCAGGGAGAAAGAGGCATGATCAGTAAAAAGGGAACTACATTTTGCCAATTTTAAGTTGCAAGACTTCTTGATCAAAAAATTGTTTTCCTCACACAGGCCTTGTCTCCTTAGTGAAGATATGATCAAAAAGCAGTTCTCATTTGGGCAGATCTTAAGGACGGGATAACCTGGGGCTAGAAGACTGTCAGTTGTGTAGCCCCTATGGGGGCTATGTTAGTGTCAGCATAAGAGTCCTGTCATTTGTTGGACTGTGAGATTGTCAGTATTAAAGCTCTGTAAGTAACAGAGCTTTTGAACTAACAGCATTATAGTCCCATAATGTGAGGGACTGCAGCTGGTTGTGTAAATACTCTGTTTTGTGGGGTAGCAACACTTCCAGTAGTACAGCCTCATGGTGAAAGACGCCTACTCTGTACATACGATTTTTTTAAATAAACTCATTTTGTAGATTTTTTTTTATTGTCCTTTAGTAATGATATTCATAATTTCATTGACTAAATATAATTATTCAGATTTCAGAACATTGGCATAACAGCAGTTTTGTATAATTAGTGTAGGGAGTAAATTGTTTATTTATGAACAACTATTATACAAAGAATAGTAAAAAAAAATACTTGGACAACCACTGAGGAATCTTCAGGGGTTGAACACTCCCTTGAGCACCTTTACATAATTTATTGTGTCTGTTATTGTACTCTTACAAACATGGCGTTTGTCACTACAAGGAAGAAAAAATTAAGATTAAAGGTAAGCCTAATCTTTAAAACAAAACTATGAAATATATAACTCTGCAGTACATACATATATGCAGATTGTGCTAAATGTTAAAAAATATTATGAATGAAATAAATTATTTCACAAGGTTTGTGATTATGATATTCCTCATGGATATCAGAATTATGTAAGTTCTGTGATTAGAGGTAAATATTTTGATCTGTAATAAGTATTACTCAGTGCAGATATGAATTCCAATCTTTATTACTATAAATTAACATTCAGTATTCTCCTCCCCCCTTATTCCTAGGAGACTGAGACTGAGGGCCAGTGTTAGGATCTCCCCTACTTTGGGCCTCGGCCTTCGGCTCAACCAATTTTGTAATCTATTCTCTCCTTTCCTTTTCCTTCTCTTCTCTTCTCCAATCCCATCTTCCTAAGATGTGAGAGCCATGTTGAAAGGATAAAAGGCTAACTTTGGGTCATTCCTGATAGACCTGAGGAAGCTAGGGGTACAGTATTCCCTTGTTTAATTCTCTACCCCATATCCCTAATAGAGAGACCCCTTAAGGGTGGGCCATTTTTCTCTTACCTGCACACATGAGACTTCCCATCGCAAATAATGACTGACACTTTGTTGGTTCCTCAACCCTGGGCTCTCTCTTCATCACAACTTACTTCTACCCTTTCAATGATGCCTGCTATGAAATAAAATCAGAGACTGAGACCCAATGCAGGGATCTCCCCTGCCTAGGGCTTCAGCCCTCAACTCAACTAATTTTGCATGGTCTTTTCTACCTCCAGCTCTTTCGTTTCCATCCCTTTTCCAACCCCTT
Source organism: Penaeus vannamei (assembly GCF_003789085.1). NCBI lineage: Eukaryota > Metazoa > Arthropoda > Malacostraca > Decapoda > Penaeidae > Penaeus > Penaeus vannamei. The sequence continues at coordinate 261,435 of NW_020872958.1, read as the reverse complement.
CTACTATGTACTTCCCAAGGTGTAAGAGCCATGCTGAAAGTAGAAGGATGAAAGGCTGACTTTGTGCCAGTCCTGAACTGCCTGAGGGAACCATAGGCACGGTAATCCCCTGTTTTGTTGTTTAGCCATTACCCCTCTTAAGGGACCCTGAGGGGTGGACTGTTTATTTCCCCAACATAGCCAAGGCTTCCCATGGCCAGTAATGAAGAAGTAATACTCATATTAGAGGCAATGAGGCTTGCCCCTTCATCAAATAGCCCCACCAATTCAAACTCTCCTGGCTTCCTAACCCCAGGCTCTCCTTTGACCATGACTCTGAACACTGCAACTACTACCCATTCCTACTAGTGCATTATCCACCCAAGTGGAGACTCCTACTCTCCAAACTTCCTCTACTTCATCAGCTCTACCCCCACAACCTTCTTCACCAATCACCTCATCTTCCCTTATTACTACCGTACAGCCTTATTCTCCATCTGTTCGGAATACTACCCCCCTTAACAATACTTCCTATTCCTTCTACCACCCACAACTCTACCAATATCTTACTCTATTTAGCCCAGCCAAATGGGACCAATTTTTCATGACCCCCCCCCCCCCCCCTACAGCTACACTCTCCCCTTTCAACAATGTCTCCAAGAGCAAGTGGGCAGAGTCCCCTGCCATACCCGACCCGATCGTTCCCGTCTCGTTACAGTTACATCTGAAACTAAAGCTATAGCATTATCAAATCTAACTGATTTCTCTGGCAACCCCACTCCTACAGAACCTTATCCAACTCTTAATACTTGTACCGGAACTGTTTCTATCTCCCCAGCAAGCTGCCCTATGGATATCGATTGGTCAGATTGTGGAGAGTACTTACTCGGCTGCCTCAAAGACCGTGATGTGATATCAGTACATTGCTACTCCATTCCTCCAAGAGGTCATCGAAAAAAAACCACCATCATTACCAAAATTACTTTCCGTACACATGACCTTACCTTTCCTATCTACATTGGTGGACAATCCCTCCCTGTTCGACCATACCAACCTCTTCCCCGTCAATGTCAGAGCTGTTGGCGCTTTAGACAATCTGCCTAACACTGCTGTTCCACAGACCGATGCCCCTTATGTGCCCAATCCGGCCATAACCGATCAAACTGCCCTACACAAACACGCACATGTGCTAACTGCGGTGGCCCTCATAATGTATTTTATAGACTGTCCCATTTACAAGTTTGAGTCTGAGGTTGCAACTCTCAGATACAAAAATGGTCTCAATGCGTGAAGACAGACAGGAAGCATGCCGACTAGGTTTCTCTCATACTCCCTTCTCTAGTAATGTCGCTCGCTCTGTCCCTCCCCCTCCAACCCTGGATGTTCCTAGACCCTCCCCTATACTTACTTTCCCACCTCCACTTCTACTTCCTATCTTCCCCATTCAAATTCTTTTGCCACGCTAAGTCCAGACACTCCAATCTCAACTACAGCTCCAATCTCTACTGCCCCAACACCGTCCCTTCTTCCTCCCCGCACTACCCGCAGCAGACAGATTAACGTTCCACCCCTTCGTCTCCTACCACACACTCACCTTCACCTACCTTTACCTTTATTCCTCAAACACCAGTCTCCACTTCCCCTCCTCCTAAGAAAACCTTTGTCTCACAAGGCTCTCCAACCAAGTCCACTGGAGAAACCTTAGAAGATATTCAAAGCTATATGCTTGAGACAGATTTCCACAATTCATGCTCCCTCCACACTCCAAGTGACTGCCGATATCCATCCTCCTCCTACTCATATCCACCCTAGTCCTTCCTTTCTGATCGCTTCTAATTTGAAGATGTTCCACAAAGCAGTGTGGTCAGAAACACAATATCTCAATGCTGTAAACTGAGTTAGCCTTATTTGCCTCTGGCTCTTTCATACTGCTCTCCGTCAACTTCGGTGTTCTTAGGCCATCGGTTTTCTGCCTCTAAATATTTCTCTCTCCTTTTATCTTGTCCACATATAGGGCCCCAACTTCCTCTCACTCTTCATGATGTTCTGCTCCAATTCCACTCCCCTGACAATTTTTGACTCCAAGCTGGCAAGATCATATTCTTGCCGTCGCCTCCTGGGGTTCAGACCTCAAAACTCTCCTCCATCTCATTGCCCTGATCCTCTTCATACTTGATTGTGGCTACCATATATATTCTTCTTCCCCCATCACTCTCGCTCACCTCAACACAATCCTTCCCATTGTGCACCATCTTTAAGCTGGTTGGTGCGTGTCAGTGCACTATCCCTCTTTGCAGAGATGCTAATCACACTCAAGGCTGAAAAGTAGTCTGATGAGCCTATGGTGCTGAGAGAGTGACAAGTCAGAAAATTTTCTGACAGATCACTAACAACAGAATTGAATGAAGAGTCAGAATGTTTGTGGGAAAGATGGCATGATATGTTAATTCAAACACTGGCTGTAGTTCAATTGAGGTGTAGGGTTGCGTTCCTAAATTTACCTATGTCATCAACAACAACGACATGGTCACAAGAGTGCTATTGCAGTGGCTCATCGATGTGGACCTCTAAGCAGGTAGCAGAAGTCACCACGGCTGTTGACGAAGTCGAGGGCGTCGAGGATGTATGGGTTACTGTATAATGCAGGAAACTTCCATGATTGTTGGCTACATATATCAACTCACCCGCACACACAAGGCACAACTTTTAACTATATTTCAGACTTTTAAGAGCATTTGCTTACACAGTAAGTCTAGATTTCAATGGCAATCTTTTGGTAACAAACAGCAGATTAATTAGGAGTACGAACTTGGCTCAAGTCATAGACGAATCCAACAACTTTCATAGATCTCATGATAACAATACTGACACTATATGTGATCTCGAAGTAACTACCAGCCCAGTAGCAGATCACGAGATAAAGCTTAACATAAGTTGTATTACTTAACATAAGCAAACCAAAAAGAACCCTCTATGTAAACGTTTCGGTGCCTCAACAATTTCAGTTAAGTTTTTTTTCGGAATATATTGCTAAAGCAGGCTTCCGCTCTTAAGATTTTACATACTGATGACCTCAGTACCCATGTGTGAATTTTAACCGACACTTTTCAAAAATGTATGGATAATTGTGCACATGATATGAATAATCAGTGAAACAAAAACTCATTTAAAAAAGCTCACCAAACCTATTTTCTCAGTGAAGGAAAAGCGTGATAGGTTGTCCGTTTAGGGAAATGCGGAATCCGTATACTCTAATGTAAAATATAAACAGATATACACATGAATTCTTTTTTTTGTGTGTGTACACGTTACTGTTTTTGTGCTTGTGTTCACTCACACACACACACAACATTCATATATCTTTACAAGATTATCTTGAAACGCCAATACGAATAATTGCTGTGCAGTCTTCAGTACTTTGTCATATAAATTATTGCTCGAAAATATAGAGACTTACAAATAAAACTTACAGATTAAGAATTCAGAGACTGAAATTCCACTGCAAAGGTAACCGTAGGTCTAAAAATGTATGATCTGGCAACTCTCGTACTTTAGCAGCTAGATTAGCTCAAAGTGGATGATAAATGTGTTTGTCTTTAAAGTGATTTTCAACTCGATCATCTAGGTGTTTTTTTAATCAAGTAACTGATAGTGAAGTTAGAGGTCCAGTTGCAAGACAAATTTATAATCTATTAATCTCAAGGACTTAGACCACGGACACAACTGGTATGAAAATAGCAACGGTAAGAGGGTCTCTAGTCTGGAATAAAATTTCTTGAGATTAAAAATACGGGTTTTCTGTTTTTACACACTGATTGAGTAATGATATTCTATGTAAACATGATTCTTTCTATGAAAGGCTATCTGTGATCTACTCAAACGCCATTAATTGAGCATATTGATAATTTCTCTAGTTGGCATCCTGTGATCGTCATATATTTTAATAACTAGTATTAATATCCCAGAAATTTAGGATTTCTGGCTTCTGGTACCAGAGGCCAGACCCATATCGCTGGACATGGTACAGCGATGCGGGTAATGCTGCCGAGGAGATCGACCACATACTCGTTAGAACTCGTTGGAGGATCCTCCAGAACTGCAGGGTGTATAGGAGTGCCGAGTTCTGTGGTACTGACCATAGATTGGTTGTGGCTACCCTCCGGGTTCACTTCAAAACTCCCCAGCGGTCCAATGACCACCCTAGGGTGTTTCATCTGGACAGGCTGAAGGAGTAGGAGTGTACTCGGGGATTTGTTGAGGCAATCTCTGGTCGTTTCACAGCGCTCGAGTCTGACGACCCTGTACTTCTGTGGGACACCTTCAAGCGCGAAAAGCTTGATGCAGCCCAAGAGTCGATTGGTGAACGCTCGAGGACAATACAGAATTTTATCTCGCAGGAGACACTGGAAGCCACAGATGCTTGCCGTGCGGCTCATCTGACAGGGAATCGGGATTTGCACCGTTCTCAGGTGCGTAGAACTCGATCTCTGTTAAGAAGGGACAAGGCACAGTTTATTAGGAGTCTTGCTGAGGAGGTCGAAGGCCATTTCTTAGTAAATGACCTTCGGCCTGCATACCCTGAGAAAGCTGAACTCCAAGCCCTCTTCACAGGTGACAGCAGTTCGCATTGTAAGTGGCCAGATCGTCGTCTCAGATCCTGTTACTGTGCGGGAGCGTTAGGCTGAGTATTTTGAGCAGTTGTACCAGGTTGCAGTATTTATAGTGGACCGCTCTCTTCTACCAAAGATGAGCCGCCCCCCGAACCACATCTACCTCCGGCCTGCACAGCCACATGCAGTACACGCACCTGCTGCCATGCCGCACCACTTCTACGAGGTGCGGCGCCAGCTCGATGCTGACATCCGCAGGGAATTGAAGAGGTGCCTGCTGGGGAACCAACTAAGTGGTGTGCACGCACGGTGGTGGTGCCCAAGAAAGATGGGAAGCCACGCAGAACAATGGATTTTCACTCGTGATTGCTTGGAGCCTCAAGAAGACCCGCCTGTTCTTCTTTGGCTGACTTAACTTTAGTCACAGACCTCAAGGCCCTCACCAAAGATCTTCGGTGATAAAGAACTAAGGTCATAAACAACCCCCGTATCCATCCGTCCATCCACCCTCCCTCCCTCCTTTTTCCTGAAAAATAAAAGTTCTGACCATCCAATTAGTCTCATTCAATTCCAAAAGATGGCCAGGATACATCCAATCAATTATTTTCCTATTTTTGCTTATTTTTTCCATAAGAGCATTTTTTTCTACTTTCACGAAAATGCAGTAATATGAATACAAGAATAGAAGAATTGGATTGGGCATTCCCCAACCACCTGAGTGAAATAAGATCAGTAAAATCTTCACCATTAAGAAATTTTCTCTCGACTAACACTCACAAGGCATTCTCATTTCTATCTCATTTTTTCTATACTTTCTTGACTAACTAAAAACCAATGGGCCATTCTTCAAACAGTTAGAAATCATTACTCACTCCCCTTTTCTGGCAAAATATATGAAAATAAAAAAATAAAAAGGATATTGGTGTTGTGCAAGGTGTCTAAAATGAATAACATTTATAAAATTTGTAATCTTTATTTTTATAACAATTTATAATCCTTGTTTCTTCTTTACAATGAGAATAATCTTTATATCTTTAATTTCCAGAAAAAAATGAAATAAATCTGTAAAGTGAGATGACAGATTTTTTTTTTTACCATAATATATCCTAACTACATCAGAAAATCAAATAACTTTTCTTTATGACTCCAAAATATAAGTTTAAACATTTATATTTTTTGTGCTTTCAGCAACTTGTTTTTTTTTAATATTACTGCACTGAGCTACATGTTACAAAAGGTTTTATGCATCACTCAGCGCATTCCAAACATTTCAAAGTTGAATACATATTCAAGCTTTTCATCTCAGACATTGAATAAGCATACAGTAATATTTTTCTTGTGCAGAAATAAACACCTTAATTATTGCTGTAGAGTTTTGAACACCTCGTAACCAAAATAAAATGACATACAAACAATATACATACCCAAGCCTGTATATCTGAGTATACATTTGCACGTATACACATGTATGCAATATATACAGATGGTTTACATGTGTACTTTTTACATGTTCGTGCATGGGAAAAAAAGGACATGTGCACGCATACACACACGCATGCGCGTGCGCACTCACTCACTCACTCACCCACTCACTTACTCACTCACACACACAGGTTTTACAATTATTTTCCTTTATATCCATATCCTATACACTATGAACAACTTAGACTCTTTCAGAGAACTTCCTACCTAGTAACACTCTCCAAAATTTATTCCAATAAGGCACAGACTATCACGGCCTGGTGCTGGGCCTCTTTCAGCAGCTCCTTTCCTATATAGAATTCTGTGTAATGCCATCTTCAGAGAAATAAACAGAAGTACCTGTACAATCAAACATTTACATTACATTTCACTGTACAACTTAAGAAAAATCATGATCACAGTAGGTTTTCCCTTCTTTGAACAACTTTTCATCACATGAAAAGTATTGGTTGTGTCAGCACATGCAGGGACAATCTAGATGCAAAAAAACAAAACCTTACTACCTAACAACTATGAAAGCCCGAGACTGTTAAAGCCATTCCATAGGAGGGTTGCTGACCAGAAAATGCAATTCTGGCCATAAACACTAATAGGTTCTTCCATCACAGATGATTTGGTCAATCACCATTGCAGCACCATTCAAATCAACACCCGGAGTAAGATGCACCTATGGTTTATAGTGAACAAGCACTTGAGTCACTCTACACCTAAGCTTCTGTCTGTGTGGAAGAGGTTGTCAGGTCTGCTTCATTGTCACTTGGAGGTGTCTCTGGAGGTCCAGGAAGCAGCAGTCTAGGTGGGCCTTGTGGCCTTGACGGAGAATTGGCTACCCTCAGTACTGCCACAGCATCCTCTTCTTCTGTGAGATTAACACTACTCACTAACTTTTGCCTCTCCTTGCTTACTCCAGACCCACTAACACTCGTCACAAACACATTCTGGTAGGAACTGCAGCCAGGGCCAGAGAAGCCTATAGTAACTGGCCTGTGTGGCACAGTAACTTCATTACCCTGCTGAACACTGGACCGAGAAGGAGCACTTACATACACATTTTGGTGACTTACGGATCCTGATGGTGAAGTAACATACAAGTTCTGATGTGACCTTAACACAGAGGGTGAACTTACATACAAGTTTTGGTGGGATCTTGTACCTGATGTAGAAGATATTGCCAGATTTGGATGTGAACTTGACTCATTCCCTGAACTTACAAAACTGGGCACATATATATTTAACTGAGTCTTTGCTTCCCGATTCTCAGTTAGCAGAGTATGAGATCCTTCACTTCCATCTGAGGATTCCATCTCCGGTAGGTAAGTCCCACCAGCCACATTCACATTCACAGCCTGATGTTCTGGAACAACAGTTGTAGGCGTTCCTGGGACCTGGTAAATAGGTGGCTCTGGGGGACTGCCACACAGTGAATAGGAGCCTGGTTCAAAGACTGGTGGGTATTCCATGCCTGGGTAGTGTGGAAGGATCTGAAAGGAAGTATTTTAAGAGTAAGCTTAAATATGAAATCTCTTAATTTTTTACTACCGTGAGAAGACTTCATAAAAATAATGACTTTGTTAACATTTTGAAGGGCGCATACAGGGACACAAGAAGCATAAAAGACTATATGCATTGTGTATAGTAAAAAATTAACTTGCAAACCTCAAAGAAAGAAAGAAACCGAGTTAGAATCCAATGACTTCTTTCCTTTCAACTGGACATCTTGTTTCATTTTACCTGCCAAAGTTCTAAATTACAGGAAAAGAGGGATCATAGACAATCTCTTTACACTGAATTTCTAATATGAAATGAGTTTTCAGTAGCTAACTGTTGACAGTTCATGGCTGCAAACAAAAACTAAAGGAATGAACCCTACCTTCTGCTGCCGCAATTTGCCTGTCTTTGCCTTCATAAGTGAGCTGTACTGGTGAGCTGTGATTGGTATGGCTTGTGTGCCAGTACTGGTGCTAGATGATGCACACATTAGTGGTGGAATACTGGGGGAGAAGGGGGTTGTTGGCGAGGATGGGGGTGAGGAGAAAAAAACGTCACGGGGTGACAAGATGCCCGGAGTTCTGCGTTGTTTGCCTATCATGGAGACTCCCATAGCAGGCTGTGGGATAGAAAGGGAAGTGTTACTGTCTCACACCTGAGATGCCTCATGGGTGAAGTTCATTCACGTCTATGGAAATCATGAATCATATTTGTGTGAATCCACTCAATGATTACATCACTTTATCACTTTTGGGAACTGAAACATTTTGATAAGACAGGCACACATGCCCTTTTCCTTACCTCTCAACAGAAAGCATATGGCAAAAAAAAAATAATAATAATAAAAAAAAATAATAATCCAATTATGATTGTCCCTGATATAATACATTTTGTATTTTAAATTTTCCATAAAACAGGCCACTAATTTTTTTAAAAATTAACAAAACTTTTAGCAGGTCTTACCTTGAGAGGTGTTCTGAGTGCATCACTCTCTTCACTATGTGTGCGAATGGTGAGGTTTGGAACTTGCTTGGAAGTCCTTGCCTGGCCTGCCCCAAGGCTCAGCCCCAACTGTCCAAGACTCTGTCTCTCAGGTGATGCCAAGATCTGAGGGGAGGGGTAGCTTGGCAGTGAAGATGTTGACCTCGTGGAGGATGAGCCACTGAGACCAGAAGATGATGGTGGAGGCAGTGTAGAGGCACTGGTAGAGAGAACTGTACCAGAGGGGAGAGTGCGCTCACTGGGTGACAGAAACTTGGTCCTGGGTGGTACCTCTGGGCGAGGGGTGGACTGCATCCTTAGGGGTTCCCTTGGTTGTCTCTTTGGAGACACAACTGTGACCTTTGCTTCATTACCTTCTCCAAGGATATGAGGCTTACTACCTGTGGGGACGGACTCGGTCAAATTTGTCAAGTCGCTGGTGTAAATCTGTGATGTGTGAGGATCTAAGCTCAACTCAAAAGTAGCTTTCATAGGGTCCACCCTGTTGCGCATCTGAAGGGGATGGTAGAGTGCAGTCTGTTTCAGGCGGTCTGAGGCTGGAGCTTCTCCTGAGCCAGAGCGGGTTCTCCCATCTTTTTTCTCTGGGGATGCACGGCATATTAGTTTCTGTCTGGAGTGATCAGACCGTAGTGAGCTGATCCAAAGTTTTTCTGGAGAGCCTTCACGGTATTCTTCTGAGGCCAGTAAACTGCTGGTTGACCCATGTGAGCTTCGTGTGGGTGTGTGTAGTGGAGATATAGGTGGGGAGAGAGCTCTTGGTCGAGAAGAGGCCAGGCAATCCAGGGAGCCTCTTCTTGGTGATTTGGGTCGTAAGGGGGACTCCCCTCCAACACTGCCTCGCCTGCCACTCAAGTCCAGCTTGGAAGGGCTGGAACGACCACTTGGGGGTGGTGTGCCACTCCAGCGTCCATTGCCACTTCTGCTGGGGCTTCTGCTTGGGCTGGCACGTGTATCTAGGTCTACTGAGGAGGGCCTGGCTGGCATGTGGTGGCTACTGGCACGTGTAGGCAGCATATAGTGTGGGTACTGGCGTTGTGTTGCTTCTGTTGATGCAGCATTTACGTCCTGCACTCGCTGCTCCACAATGGAAACGTATACATCTTGGCCAGCCTCCTGCCCCATGGAGAGACTTGCCTTTTTCAGCACTCCCTCAGGTGGATGCATCACTTCATACTCCACGTCCTCTCTGCTGTCCTTGGGCTTGGGTAGGATTTTTGGCTTTGGCTGTTGCTGTTGATTTTGATGGTTTTGGTACTGTTGTTGGTGTTGTTGTTGTTGTGCAGGCTGACCATTTCTGCTTGTAACTTGCCGGCGTCGCTCCAAAGTCAGAGATGCTGGCAGCTGCCGCAAGCGGTCACGTAGGCTGTTCTTGCGGGTGACCCTGCGGGCAGTACTGGCATCTGCCACACTTGAAGTATCACCCTGTGGTGTCCCTGACAGCTCTGTCCGGGCACCGCCACGGAGGTCACCCGTCGAAGTGCTCCTGTTGCCACTTTCACTCACTCGTCTGCACAAAGATAGATCAAAATAAACCCTACATTTGGCTACCATACCTCACATTTAATGAGCAAATAAATGCTTTTGGGGGACCATATTTTTGCCAAAATCAAATTTAACCTAGTCTCTTTCACTCTTCCTTAAATACTGTAAATTATCAGAATTTACATGAGAGAAAGAGCCAGCGAATAGTTGATAACGATATGGACAAATATGAATGTAAAAGTGACAAGAAAAGCCATTGGAATTTTAAGGGAAAGAAGTTCGTAAGGTACACTTTACAAGACAAAGCAAGGGTGATTGAACAGCAGTGCTTGAAAATTATTGGTGATAATCCCCCTCTCCTTATCACATATTAAAGGATTATGATTTCCATACCCTTTTCATTTCTTTCACTTAATTTCATATAATGATATTTGAGAATGATGAACAAAGAAATTAGTTTTTTACTCTCAAACAAGTAAAACTGCATGGATTTTTTCCCATTACCTTTATTAATCACATTTAGCGAATTTCACATTTGAAAAGATATTCTTAGTACTAATTACATGCCAAATGTCAGACCTGCTGTACATCTTGCTTACTGTCCTAATTGTACAAAAGTATATCACAGAAAACATCCCACCTGTAGCTCCTATAAGATGCAGTAGGCACAGGTTGGTTGAGTGTATCACGTGATGACTGCAGGAACTTGAGTCCCTGGCCTTTAGCTGAGCCGAGTGTGGAGGTGATGGAGCTGAGGGGCTGAGAGCGCACATGGGGCCCTCGGGCCGGACTGGCTGAACCCCCCCGCCAAAGGGAGCTGCTCAACTCTTTGGTTGGGGATATTCTGTCATTGTGAGATATTTCATGAGAACATAATATTAATATTAATATGTTAAAAGCCATATAAACAGAGACTAGTACTAATGACAAAACAAAAATATAGAAAAATAAAAATATTAGCAAATACAATAAACACAGAATAAATCTAAGAAATAACAAAAGCAAATGACAATACACGAACAGAACAAACACAAAAACCATAAACCATAAACCTCACATCCACCAAGGGGGATCAACATACAAAACAAACTCTATTTACATGTAAAGAGGAAAAGAAAAGAACACAAAAAATAACAATAATAACAAAGAGGGTAGAACTCCATGGAGATAACGTGGCTTGGTGTCTTGAGGACTCACTCACTGAAGAGGACCTTCTTCATTGTATCAGCAGCATCAAGGATAAACAGAAATAGAACACTGGATCTTTTCCTTTTTTATTCTTCATAATACAAATATCCAACAGAGTTTAAAACTGGCTTAAACACGATAACAATATATAGTACCACAGATACATTTTTTTTGTCCTGGGTGGGCAAAGGAAACCCCATTTAATACATAAACTCCTCTCAAAGCATTATAGCTCTGACACAAATCAACTGTCTACAAAACCAAGAAATATATATACAAGCCAATACCTACAAGAAGTATCAATATATATTCCAAACCATTAACAAGCTCATTTTGAGGTAATGTGAGAGAGCAAGAAAAGTTTTGATTTTCTAGCCAATATAAATTTAATACTGGTGTCTTTTAACTTGTCCAACTCACTAAGCAGTTGCACAAGAATGATTACAAAGTTATATAATATTAGAAATAAATTGTCACTATGTCAACTGAACAGATATATATATATACTCCTTTCACTAAAAATAAATCATATAATACATGAAATAGTAATACTCACAAAATACTGCTCTTTTCTAGATATAAACAATATACAAAAAAATGCAGTGATAACAAATAATTCCAAAAATTATCTTACAAACTCCCCATTTATCACAAATGCTAACAATTACTACAATTTTATTCTATACTGCAATGATAAAAATACTGAAAACTGATAACTGAATTATTTATTTATTGGAAAATTTTCTATTACCTTCGAAGATAAATCAATCATACACTGGGAATAAAGGCAAATTTGATAATGTAGCCACAATAAAGGCAAACTATCCCACATAATCAAAATCAATCATTTCTAAAAATGAGCTGGTAAAAATATTTCCTTTAACTTCTACTCCTAAACACACTATTTTTCAGTGATTAGCTAATTACAGTGCTTGCTCTTTCACTATCAACACGTAAAAAAGCTGAGAATGAGGATACAATTTGTTTTTAAACTCAAGCAAATGTCTCCAATGCTTTCTGTAATAAAAACTGGCTCAGGTAATACCTGCACAATTCCTCTCACTGTTTTGGCTGGAAAATATAACAAAATTGCCAAAGATACTGTCCTGCCTAGTCAGTTGTTCCCACACTGTTATGCCAAGGTTCCACTTGCCTCATCAGACTCTGAAACCAATAATATTACCCTTTTGGCCAGACCTAGATGAACAATCTGGGAAGCTAGGGGACTCTGACCTAAAGTATATTTTGCCCACATCCTATCA
>NW_020872958.1:231442-243942 GCF_003789085.1 Penaeus vannamei | reverse complement strand
TCAATTCTCACCATAATGTAATGAGAATGTATACCAGGTGGCAAGTATCCAGGCCACACACAGTTAAGCCTGCTCTATCTTGTATGTGCTTAACAGCCCTTAGCTTGTTTGGCTCTGATTGCAGTATGATTAATAGCCTTCCAAGGTAAGCTAAAGTCTTTTTTCAACCTTCTTATTTAAATGTCATATATGCCAAAGTCAAATTCAGAGATGGGAAAACAAAGTTTCCCATTAATCTAAATTTTTTCTTGGGTGGCTAACTATGCATGATTCCCCGCGTGTACTACAGTACGGTATGGGTAACATTGGGCTCGAGGGAAAAAAGCAAAAAGACAGACATATGCCTGAAAAGAATGTAAGACTCAAGTCCACAAAAATGAAAATAGACTTATATGGCCTACTGTAATGACTCTGGGGGAAGGGAAATATTCCCAGATATCTTTAAAGCTATAAGAAGTTCATCTGGAAAGAGATAGGCCACAATTTCTAACAGTTTCCCTCACCAAGTAGTGCACCAAGCTAATTCCTGAAGATAATGAGCATAAGATGTGTCAGTGCAGCAGAGGTGAAGACAGTGAGGTTGGAATGAGGCTGAATAAAAGCAAGAGACAAGGGTGGGAAAAATGATGACAAGAGGCCACACACCACCTAGGTGCACAAGTGCAATATCAAATTCTGGTGAGTGCAGCATGCACCGCCACCGACACTGGATATTGAAGCCACATGGGACCTTACCTCAATCTGTGTCAGTATCTTTCTCTCACTTAATCATCCTGTCTGCTTCGTAATAATAACAAAAAAAAAAAAAAAACGCAACTCTTTGCATTTGAAGGATAAAACTGTTCAATAAATTTTTTTATACCCTTTATAGTAGCACAGATGTAAGACAATCTGATAAGAGAAGATATTTACTTTTCTTAATATTTACAAACAGTATCACATGGGAGTGCATATGTGCATTAAGGCGTCAAAAGTCAGGAAATCTGAGTTCACTCAACTAATACACCTGTTCTACACCACATGCAAAGTCTGGATAAAATTTCTTGATATTACATTTATTTTCATACACAAAGATATATATAGATATAGAATATAGATGTATATATATATTAACAAATATATAAGGTTCAAAATTTCTGTCTTTATAACAGCATCACAAGTTAGAAAAGACTAACACAGTTAGGATATCACAGAAATTAATTTCTACATATGATGACTATAATAAGGCAAACATAATGCAAGTTTCTCACTCAATAAGTTGAAAAAAGTAAAACCTCTCTAAGACCCAGCACTCCTTAGATTTACCAAATATCAAATCTGTTAATCTCACACTCCAGTTCCTAATCTGCAAACCAAAATCACATACCAATCACAAACTGCAAAGTCATAATGTTAATCAAAGAAACGATAACCACCTCTTTCCACCATATCCCTCGGATTTTCATTGCTTCCGTTAAGCATCTTTAGAAAGTTAGTACAACCAGAACAAGAGGGCAAGGGAAAAAGAGGAGCACAGCAAGAGCTCTGATTAATCTGCATCAATGACGATGGTGAGATTTACCTCGACTGTGGTGACTGTGGGGACCGCCGTGAAGGGGAAGCTCGCTCTTCCATTTCTTCATCTGTCTCACTATAATATACATCATCACCTGCTGCAATGCAAACGGAGATAGGGTATGCATAATATATTATAAAAAATTGTCCTCATTTATGAGCTAGATGCTCTCCTTTCAACGTGAGCTTAACCCTGTCCCTTTCGAACCCTTTTTATAATCATATTTCAAAAATATATGTGCACTACTTCCATCACTACCTACCAGAACACAATAATATAGGAATAACAAATATACGCTTTCCATACATAAAAAGAACTTTTATGCTAGCATCAAAATATATCATTACAACATCATGTTCATTGAAAAATTGTGAATCAATCATGATCTTGTAGTTGCACCACCAAACCAACCAACATCAATTACTGTATCAAGCCTTATCTCAATAATCTAGAAACATCATTCTTTTTAGATACTCCTCATCCTAATCCCTGAGCTACAATTTATAATTTCATACGACCCTCTTAAACTCAAATAAACTGGATTGAAATCGCATGCCCATGCTGCAAAAATACATACCATTCGGCTGGTGAGCATGGTGCTGATGGCGGCCTTGAGACCCTGAGGAAATGGCCGATAGCCCCATCTGGCTCATCCAGCGGCTGCGTTCTTCTGCTGTTTCACAGGCAAAGTAGAATGTTGCTCCACCTGTCAGACATCCAAAGTGGTAAGCAGTGGCACAAAAAACAAGATGGTTCTCAGTGCCTTATAATCACACTAGGTAATAACATTAATTCTCATAAAATCAGCATGATATTCCCAGAACATGAAAAATGGTCAGCTAAGGTTGTAATGATACCACATATTCCTTTTATTTACATGTTGCAATAAACCAATGAAAGTTCTAAATGAAATAAGAGGGAAAAAAATTAACATTCTCCAAATGACTTCACAACTTTCAGTGTTGAGTAAACATTCTTCTTAAAGGTAAATCATAAAACAAAAAACCAACAAACAAATAAAAAACCCACTTGAGTGATAGATCTTGAAAGCAAGTTTCTTGGACTTGACATCAGGTGCAGGACACACATGAAAACCAGGGAGGTAGATGAGGGAGTCAGCTCTAACAGCTTCCCTGTCACGGTAGCCATAAAGGTAGTTTTTCTGTGTGCAAGAGATTAAGTTCCATTAGTAAGCAATGGAAGTATCAACCCAGTGCCTCCAGGAGAATTTGGGGTTCCCTTGGCCTTCATCCTGGCCAGTAAACACAGCCGACTTGGTTTGCCTCAGGGGCCTTCTTCTATGTGGCTAGTATGTAGCACTTGCCACATCACACCAACAAAGTGATATATATTTTTATTGTAACACTTGAATGCAAAACATTATTTTAACATTTGTAAATATTCAGAGATGCATGATATTCACTTGATTGCTGGATCAAACCCATAGTAGTCTGATTATGTACATTACCATAAACAAAGTGTGTTACACTCTGTGTAAAAAAGGATTTTCTCTTGTTGTAAATCTTATTTTTACAAATCAAAAAATTGTAATAAGATATATACTGGGCTGCTACTCCTACAGTTTCAATACTTGCCTTATGTGTCATACTTCAAGGCATTTACACTGATAGAATGCCAAAAGACAATGTGATTAATGTCTACAAGGAAACTGATCATATAAATTAAAATTAAGGTTAATTTCATGTTCACATCAAAAAAAGTGCAATATTTTGGTGCATGACGTCTTCCATACAAAGTAGGCAAATAATAACTTTCATAAATATCGCCATTAATACAAACAATAGCCTATAATTGCATTACACATCCCGCCTTCCCTTAGGCTATGTGCCAGGGCATATGGCAGTTGGCATGAAAATTCCTTATAAAGCATAAGATATAAGGCATCATGTAGCACATGTGAATGCAGTGCCATGCCCAAGTCTGCCATGACATGAACCCCACATCATCCGGAGGATAAGGTTTCAAGGATTCACACAGCCAGTAGAGAAATTATTTTAGGTAAATTTTCAATATTTCAATATACAATCTCATAACCTCACTTAGCACCTACCTTCAGGATGAACCACCGGCGTTCCCAGCGGTGCGGGAGGAGAAAGCCCTTATTATCTCTGCGGCGGAGAAGCCATCCTTGGTGGTCACCCTGGCCTAGCTCTCGACATGAGATGCGGCGACTTCCTTGGTGAAAATCACAGGAGAAAGCCTGATCTGCGGAGCCAGAAAGCCTTCATGATAGGCGGAGAAGCCATCCTTGGTGGTCACCCTGGCCTAGCTCTCGACATGAGATGCGGCGACTTCCTGTAGTGGGCAGCAAGAGTCAACTTGGGCTTTTGGTGGAAACTGGCTGAGACTTGGGTCTATTATCAACTCTCATGTAAGAAGTGTTTTTTTTGTTCACATTATAATGTACACATGAGATGCAACATACAGATACACAAACACTCAGACACACACACTCACAGACACACCAGACACACGCACGACACACAGCACACACACACACACACACACACACACACACACACACACACACACACACACACACACACACACACACACACACACACACACAACACACACACACACACACACACACACACACACACACACACACACACACACACACACACACACACACAGAGCCAAGGCCATACATATCAGCATTGATACCAAGCCACAAGATAATATAAAATATAAGCAAATATCTCATTTTCAATTTCTGTTTCTCTTTAATGTCTATACTAAAGTAGTTCTCTATCTACCCTAGTTTTCACTATGATAATCCAATAATGCATCATAAATGTAACATGGTTAGTTATTAAGGTATGAATTCAAAGCTGCTTGGGAAAGTACATTAGTAATGCTTAACATTAGGATACCTAAGTACTTCTATATGAAAGGCAAGGAAGGTTACACTAAACAAGAATGTTATATGAGAAGGAAACTATGGCTATAATCAAGTGTACATTAATTTTGTGTCTTGGAAAAACAGAAAGTTGACATCAAGTCTACGATGTTCACTTTTTCATTTCTCTCTTACTCTTAGCATGCACTACGTGTAACATACCGAGACAAACTTCATCCACATCTAGAGTGAGAGACATTAGTATTCTGCATGCATTCCTGACTCTTACCCTGATCTGCCACTAAGATTCCTCGACGCCAGACCGAGGGTGAACTACTCCGTGTCTCCCTAAGCACAACGGCTGGGCTCAGGTTAGCCAAGGCTCCTGCCCTCACCTCTTGCTGCCTCTCTATCCCGCCACCTCCACCAGTACCCGCACTACCACTACCTCTCGCTTCATTCCAAGGGTCGCCACCACCACCAGCTCCCCCTGTACCACTGCCACAGGCTGGCTTCCTACCACCATCAGCATCATTACCGCCACGCTTGTCATCTCCGCTGGTACCTTCTGGACGGCCTACACCATGGGTGGTGGATTGTGCAGTGCTATGTGAGGCTGCACTCATGGGGAAGATAACCTGCGACTTGTAATGTTGTGTGGACCCATCACCTATATTTGTGGTTGCGGAGGATATGATTGTAGTAGGCTTGGGCTGCGACCCCCGCAAGGCTTGGCTAGATTGCCCCTTGGACTGCCCATCACGGGAAACCCGAGGGGGTGTGTCGCCTCCACTAACTGCTGGAGAAATCAATCATGCTTCTAGATAGAGCATAAGCTGTGGCTGTGAAACTGATGAATACTGTCAAAGGTAATTGCTGAGAAAGGCTCAAGAAAAATAAGGTGAAGATTATAAAGTTGGAAAATTATCAGTACTCAATTCATGCCTTTCTTAACAACTGTCAAGAGAAATCTGACAAAGTGAAGTATAAAGAAAAAAGGGATTTCATCTAAACACTGAGATCATCAAAGAAGATTTTGAGCAGTATGTTCTAAGTGGATTGAAATGCTGCTAAGCAATATATCATTTTGATTAACAAGGAGCCCATTATTCTAAATCAATGATACCATGTCTGCATATATCTATCATCAGATCCAGCTTGAAACAATGTTTTCAATCACAATGCTTTTGAACTGATCAGTTTCTTAATAATCAACCATTATTCCCTGCAATTCATTAAGCAAAATCATCCAAGAAAGATACTGCACAATATTTTCTTATTTACTTAATGGTGCTACACTGTCCATACACCATTGAGCTACAACATACAATAAGAAGTATCCAGGGACACAAAACCTGAAACCTGAAAGACTACACAGTGGACACTAACAGAGAATAACACAATCTAGAATGAACTGCAAAAACCTACCAAATGCTGATTTTGAGTCTGTATTGAAGAATCTGGGTGATGAAGCCTGGTTTGCTGGAGACTTCTCAAGTGGTGTGAGTGCAGGTGAAGCTACCCCTTGCAAAGTGTTCTCCTCCTCCATATCATAAGCTGGTGTGCTGTGGCTTTTGTCAAGCTTAGGCCTATCTTCTGATACTCTCCTCTGTCTAGTCGAAATGTCCAGTTTGAGTTCCTGGCCAGCTTTCAAGGTCTTGTCAGGCACTTTGAGCTGTGAGGAAAGGCTGGCTGGCTTGGCCTTCTGCCCTGGTGACTGGGAGGTCCCAGCTACAGCCTCCTTCCCACCACCTGCTTTGCCATCTCCGCCGTGGTCATGCTGGGAGTGTGGCTCCAATACAGTGGGAGTGATACCCTGTCCTGTGGGTTTCCTTGGTGGCAGAGGAATCACATTCACAACACGCTTCTCCTCTCCAGTCTCCTTTGACTGTTCCTGGCTGGAGCTCTCTCTGGCTTCACTGGTAGAAAAGGTTTCCAGGGCACCATTCTTGATAGATCCTACATCTCCCTCTGCACCTTCCTCCTTAACCACAGCCACTTCACTACCTCCTGTCATCCTATCTTTCTTCTCAGTACCAATGCATGTATGGGGGCGAGCAGCACGCTGTTCCACCCCAGCTGTTGCACGAAGGTCTGGGTCAGAGGGTATTGGCCCGTCAGGGCTGCGGCCACCTCGCTGCCATCTCACATCTTGCAGTAGCTGCTCACCCAAAGAAAATGAGTCATTTAAATTTCTTACCATATATCAATACTAATTGAAACACTGCAGCAATTACATTTTACACAGAACATCACAAAAAAGACAGATTTCCTGTCATCCACCTTATCAAAGCTGAAGGAAGGTCTTGTTGTTGCACCGGGAATAGTTGCTCGCCTTTGGACTGGTGCCCGTGGCTTGGGGTGGTAAAGTCGCGCACTGATGGGGGACGAGCCACAAACATCACTGTCTGAGAAGAATGGGTCGTCCTCCAGATCAGAGTCTTCTGCCTCGCTATCCGATGTCGTGTTTCGTGCATCATTGCTATAGGGGGACCAATATCCTTATTCATTATGAGCATTACAGAAAGAAAACTACAATATAATCCAAACATGAGTTATAAATAATCTACTGTGACCTGAAAAACAGACTTCTCTACAAGTATTAAGTGATACTCAGGTTCTTATCTCTGGTGACATAACTACCAACAGTTTCCAACCTGAGTGAGGACAGAGGTCGTGGTGGGGGAGTGTTGTTTGCTGGTGGCGGGGTGAGGGACCTCGGACGTGACTCCTTGGACTCTGTGCGCTGTAAAGACTTGCCAACAGACCTATTGGGATAAAAAACAATAGCAATAGATTTCTTACTAAAAAAACAAAGCACAAAAAAAGAACAGAAACCCTACAGGTTTATAAGGTAAGTAAAGTCAAACATGATATTATTGATTTTGACATGATAATTTGCCTTTTCAATCCAAGATTTGGAAACATGTTCATCTTTGAAGCCCACACATGCTGTGATATGCAAGAACTGAATTCATAGAAGAAATAATATTATGACCAACTTTTTTCTTTCAACCATTGGGGACAAATTTATATCTATATTCATTTTTTTCTGTATTAATGAAGTAATAAATATATGTCTACGGTGTGCAGTGATAAGTGTGTTAGTGCCACATATAAAAAATATATAAGTTAGAAAAGTAGTGTTATGTATAATGGGATGCCTTTCACTTCTTTATGAACACTTGACACTTCTCACAAACTGACCTAAAATCTTATTATAAAGTGAACGGGTTGATAGTTCAAAAGAAGTTCTCAAAAGGGGGAAGAAAATAAAGAAAAAAGGAAGGGCAGAAAGAAAGCAAAACTTACGGTGGGAGTTGAAGGTTGGGAATGCTCTTGAGGTCATCCCTGGGTGATGTCATGACTGAGGTTGCCCAAGGGGAGTAGGTCCTCTTTTTACTAGGTAGACGGAACGGCTTGAAGTAGATCTGTGTCACTGTATTTGAATGACAAGGTCTCTTTTTCACTGTGAGAATCACCTCCACAGGACACTCCTGCATGATTGCTGCCACTTTGTGGGGAGCCCAGCCAACCTACAAGGACAGAAGTCTGTGTGATTTTTTTTCTTTCCAGTGTTTTATTCACCTCTATACATTTCTTTTCATTTTCAAGAATATTGTAAAGCTAACAATGGTAAGATATATTAGACAACAAAACATACTGTATGTAACAAAAATCCTTCAAATCTCACTGCATCAGTCTGCTCATCACTCACCACTGTCTGGTAGCTGACCTGCACCAACTCATCCCCTTCCTGCAACTTGCCACACTGATGTGCAGGGCTTAGTGCACGCACCCCTGATACCTGGTGGACCCCATGGTAAGATGACTGTAGCATCACTCCCTGAAAGGAAGGAGAAATAAGGAGCCTTGCAAGTCTTTGTTCCCACAAATCCCTTGTGACTACTTGTCAAACACCAGGATTAATAATATCCTGTAATTTACATTGTACAGGCACTGAAAAATTCCATACAATGAAGTAAAAAGAAGTTCTTGGGGGGGGGGGGATAAGAAGCACAGGAAAACATCAGGGAGCTTACATCAACAAATATATTACAGATCTTCATTGATCCTACTGACTGTAAAGACACTGCTTCCATGGAGAGTGAAACTGATTCAAACACATAAGCATAGAATCTAGAATTATGCAAGGAGGAAAACTTGATACATATTTCATATACTTATAACATTCCAAGATTTTTCCTTGAGTGTTTTGCTTTTTGTCTGAAAATTTAAAAGCTTACTATTTCTCCCTCACTTCCTACTGATGATTTTAGCTTAACTTCCACTGTTTTAGTACCATGATTTTGGAAAACAGCTTGCAAGACTGAATGAGATGTAACAAGTTGCTAAATTAAAGCAAACAGCTAGGCCTGTGAAATACTTATTACTAGAAGTAAACAAAATCAGGAAGCACCAACTTACCCATTCATCATCTGCTTTCTTCTTTATTGTGGCAATATCCAAGGATGCTGGCTGGATGATAAGGGGATCATTGCACTCCTGTTAAGAAATGGAATTATATTCTTTGGTGTTGTACTGGATAAAAATAAACCAATCACATATGAATACAAAAACTGATGAATATGGCAAAGAAAACCCTTGGCACTAGTATGATTCAATATTTGGAGTAAGTTGGTAATATTTCTTTGAACAAGAAAAATGAATGACAAAAGAGCTGATACTATTTCTTTGTGTGAAGTGGGGAAAATATGATACAGAGTAGTTATCTGACAGAGTTACTTTTTTCCACAATCAGTGAACAAAAGTTAGAACTAGTAACATGCAAAGTACATTACAATGTACAACTAACCTGTATGATCTTATCAGAAATATTTGCCAGCTTGAGGCACGACTGGAGGATGACTGTGGCCTGATTTTCTGCAAACATGTCACGCTGCGCAATAGTGGCCAGTCTGATGCTCAGCTCCACCAGGTTGCTCTTTAGGCTATCATACTGTTCAACACCCTCAAAGGGTTGCCTGAGAAATGAGAAACAGGATCTTGCCACCTACTAAGTCTTCATGTATGGTAAGTAACTAATATGATAAGCCTCTTCCCACTAGTGTTTTTCAACTGCACCTCGATGACAGAAAAAAAAGGGAAAACTCACCTGTTGAGCCATGACACAACTCCTTTGACTGATGACAAAACATCAGCAACGCCTGCAATCACAGCCGTTGAAACCCTCTCCTGCTTCTTTTTGTCACTAGCACGGTCCCCTCCTGTCCCATCCTCCTCTTCTTCCCCATCCTCCTCCTCTCCTGCACTCCCCCCACCCCCTCTAGATGAGGCAGACAGTGCACGAAGCTCATTGTAGATGCTGCGAGCTTTGGAACTCAGGCGGAGAGCTAAGTACTGTACATTCTCCTGGTGTAAGTGGTAATGCTGTGCATAGATTCAGAAAGAAGAAAAAAATATGGTTAGGTGCAATCATACTGATATAATTCATAATATGAATTAAAAAGTTTAAAATCCTACTCTCATGGTTTCCAGAGTAATCACCCAAACATTTACACCATTCATGCAATATACAAACAAAGCCCCAGCAAATTCTGAACGTACAATATTTCTTAGCAGTTCCACTCCTTGCAAAATGATCTCTTGGTGTCCGATCTTGGTGACGTGGAGTGAAGGTAGCTCATCATGGCTCAGTTGGAGAAGTCTTTTTCCATCTACTTGATTATTGACAAAGTAATGGATGTATGGAAGTATCACATCATCCAAGCCTGGGTGGGGAGAAGTGCAAGAATTTGCCGTCAGTGAAATGAGTCATTCCTTTTATCATTTACCCTTTTCTTCTTAAAAATATAATTCTTAAAATATGGAGATCTCTTAAGATAACATAATTAAGTAACTCCAGGATGAAATTAACCCAACGGTATAAAAAAATATATATATACAAATCATATGCTGGCAATAATAATAATGTAACTAAATAATGCACATACAACAACAGTCCATTTCAAGATTATTACTAAAATTATTTGTTTCAGGTAAAATAACATATCGAAAAGGACAGCTGTATGGGAGTCATATCTGTCACTAAAGAACATTATAATCAAACACAGAATAAGATTGACGATAACTTTTGAATAAGTAATGGCCTTTTTTTTTTTACTTCAAATTGTGTCAGTTCGCAGAACAGACTATAAAAGGATTATTTCATAGTTCATTTCTTTCATCAAATGGAATGAAATTCATTTTTCAGTTTAAAATACATCTCAACCTATGGAAGCAAGGTGAACTGTACAATAAAGCTACATATATATTTCTTCTCTTTTACACTTAGCCATTTCTTTATCTCTTATGATAAGCCTTTATACATAATATTTTTACAAGTAATGACAAAGATGGCAAGATAGGTTTATGTACACAAATAAAAACACATCAAAACACAACTTAAAACAATGGCATAGTATCAGTCTAATGCAGTAGAAAATAAATATGTAGGAATAAAACAACAGTTAAAAAAACATACTGGATAACTCATTCATCTAACATAAAACATAATAAACCCAAATTAGACTACTCACTGTCATAAACAACTCTTAATTACATCTTCAAGAAAACCCTTGAAGTCATTGCATGACTCACCATCGCATTAATCACCACCAACACTATTCATTACCATAAAAAAAAATTCCTTCCTTGTTGTCACTACAATAAAATGTATCCATAAACTCAATTGCAATTTCATGTCTTTCTTTGTCCAAGAATAGCCAGGAGAAAAAAACACTAGCTTTGCAGTTGCCTCACTATCAACTGCACTGTCCTTGATCCTCCACCACAAACCACAATCACCTTAACTGCCACCGCAACCACCATAATCACAAGCCAATTCCTACAGCATCTACACAAAAGCCCTCTACAACTACTGCAGGTCTCTGGTAAATCTACATCATCATCACAATCATCTAGTCCATAACCACCAAACTAACACAACCACAATTACATCCAACGCAACCTCACGCTCTCCTTGGTTTTCCTCCACATCTGCTACAACCACAATCTCATGAACACCTCACCCACCACAACCCCGCTCTCCTCACCCGCAGCGACCACAAACCACCACACCTTCCACCTCCACTTCACCCACCACAACCCCAAACCACGACCTCACGACCTCCTCGCCGCCGCAACCACAGTCTCGCCCTCACCACCCGCTGCAACCACCACAACCTCAAACCCTCCACATCCGCCCTCACTCACCCACTGCATCTACCAGTAACAATTCCACCGCACGCCCACCCATCCCCGCCGCAGGGAAGGGTGGTGCTGCGGCAGGATGTCAACAAACGCCCGCCGCAACCACCACACCCAATGCCCCTCGCACTTCTCTCTGTTCTTCTGGGTTTCGGGGAGGAAAGGGATCCACGGCACACTAGGATATGGTAACGTTTCCATCCTTTTTTCTTCCTCACCCTTTAGCCACTCTGATACTTGGTCAGGACTCCATTCCGCGACGTTGACGTAAGCCATCCTCCTCCGACGACACCATGACCGCTACTGATGATCATGATGCTGCTGCTGCCTCCTCCTCTCGCAAGTTGCCACTCGTCGAGCATGTTTTTCATCGGGGTTTAATTCTATTTGTGGGGGGCTTATTTTGTGATTGTATATTAAAACACTTCTTTTATCTATTTTACGGAGCCTTGTAGAGTTTGTTTATAGTTTGTGATCATCATAACGGTTATACAAATAAAGGTTAAATAAACTCTATGGCGATTGCCGTAGTTTGTACTCCGGAAACGTGTTGCCAACTAGCATTTAATTCTTTGACCTCTTGTTGATAAATATCTAGCAGACGTATTCGATTTCATGACTGTATTTCACCAAAAGTCTCCCCACTAACACGGCATGAAAGTTCTGAGACAAACAATAGGCCTGAGGAGTTTTCTGACATAAGCCTATTTTTTCTCCCCAAAGGACACCGAGTTCTCACGCACATGCTAAGTGGGCCCCGCATCGAGCATACACCTCACTTCATCTTTAAAAGCCATCCCATTCAGTAAAAACCGAAACGCATCCTTTCAAAACTTTAATGAATGGAAATCTCATCAATGTTGAATGAAGCTC
>NW_020872958.1:206442-213942 GCF_003789085.1 Penaeus vannamei | reverse complement strand
TGTGAAAAACTTTGTCAAAGGTTTTAGTGAAGTCAAGCATTATGGCATCAATTGTTTAATGTCACAGCTGATTAACTGTCAGGCAATGCAATGATGGATTGTGACTGTGTCGTATATGAATGTGTAGACCGAAAAGGTTCATGTGTGCGTCAATGTAACGGTGTAACCCATAATGTGTTATGTATTCTATGTTCAAAGATTTTACAAACGATCAGTGCGAGAGAAATGGGACGATAATTTGCCGGGGTTGTGCGATCACCTTTATTGAAGAGGAAAGTGAAATATACAGTCTCCAAGTAAGATGCTCATGGTGAGTGACTGGGTAGAGATAGACTGAAGAACTGGAGCAAGGACAGCGGAGAAAGATTTCAGAATTAGGGCTGGGATTTGGTCAGATCCACTTTTTGAGTCCAATGTCTTTAGTAGATTCTGTATACTTATACTCCATATGTCATGGAGGTGGGGATTAAGGACTGCCTGACATGTAGAGTGTAGTGATGTCTCCATGCACAAAACCGGACTGGAAATGTGTTGAATAATTATGTTTAGTTTTCTGGGTCGGCCACAAAATTGATCTTGATGCATTTCAGGGTTTTGATAGCCATGGTTTCTTGTATGCATGACTTGAAAATATTGAAGAAATATCTGTGGTTGTTCTAACATTTTTCAGGAGATGGGTGACATGTTTACGTTACGCTTTTACGTATTTTTGAAAAGTTTTTTTTTAGAAGGATTTGGAAAGTCCAATTTTCTAAGCAGGTCTACAGTCCTTGTGGTGTTGTCTGTGTAGATCCCTTGAGAAGTGTATGTCTGTTTGAACATGTTTTTTGTGTTGTGTTTTTCCATGGGTGTGAGTATGGTGTGTTTAGGACTGTCCCAATTAGAAACAAAGGGCTTTGTGAGGGGATCTGTACAGAAATAGTCTGTGTTGTATTTATGTATCAAAACATCCAAAATAGCATAGTTTGTGGTGTATGTCTAACATATTTATATAATCTTAATTCATTAATGTTTAATAGCCTCCATTGGACAATGCCCATGAACTGTAGAAATAATTTTGGTTTCATTAACAATGCCTCAATTTTCACAAATATTTTTGTATCTTAATTCCCTCACTCATATACACTTGTGATGCATATTTCCTTACAGTACATACAATCATTTACTAAATTTTCATCTCTAAAGGTAAATAAGATATGGTAATAATGACAAAATCATTTTATATACAATTATAATCCGTGAGATTTCAAAAGATGTTTCTCAAGCAGATAATAAATAGTACCACAAAAACAATACTGTATAACAGCTTCCTCAAACTGAGAAAAATAAAAAGCAAATAATGGCTGATATTAGTATGAATATTATGCCTCACAAAAAAATGCTTGACAAGTTCAACATTATCCAAAAATATGTACATTTCTTTAAGTAAAACCCGTGAATTTACTCTCAATAAACTTAATATGCACTCCACAGCCGAGAACACAGTAATCAATCTTTGGTAAGGTTCACACACTAAAAACCTTTTTTCATTAAATGATTTAATTCATATACAAAAGATATGTGTGACAGGTTTTAAAAGGTGAACTTCCTTGAACGGGCTAGGACGGTGCCTTCTTTTGTTTGATGGGCTTTTACTTGGCAGATGGAGACTGTTACGCCAAGTGGTTGCAATTCCTAACCTTGGACTACAAGCCATGACTCACACCCATGTATATAGAAACCTCCCACTCTTACATAGGCCTATACAAAAGAAGTGTGTAGACAAGCTGGATGAAAAAATAAGAGCCCATTACAAAATCAGCCCATTTGAGCCAGAAATTCTAAGCACAGACAATGTAAATAACATAAAAATATATATGGGAGAATGTTGGTTAAAAATTGATGGCTCTGAAATATATGTCCTAAAAGTTTTAAATTCTGTTCACCTGTGCTGAAAGTATTCAGCAGTACTAGAACTTGGGTCTCCAGGATGAACAACAGAGACGGAGGGAGTGGAGGATTGGCTGTCTACAAGAGTGATAGAAGGACTGGACACTCCCCCCTCTGCCACCGCACTGGAAGGGCTCAACTTTTTGAAATCAGGA
Source organism: Penaeus vannamei (assembly GCF_003789085.1). Lineage (NCBI taxonomy): Eukaryota > Metazoa > Arthropoda > Malacostraca > Decapoda > Penaeidae > Penaeus > Penaeus vannamei. The sequence goes on along the minus strand of NW_020872958.1, from coordinate 211,858 downwards.
GACACAGCTTCACAATGCATAACAAGCTTATTCATAGTGCCTGAGATATGTGACAAGAGGAGTTTCTTCACCTTAGGATCTTTAATGTAGCATTTGAGTCTGTTGATGTTTGTAATAATGGCATCTGAGGTGCTACCTTCCTTTGCCAATGAATGCTCATGCTCTGAAGAGGGAGTTTCACGTTCTTCAATGTTATGGTTCACTTTCTGCCTGCACCTTTTATCGTCTGCTATGCAACTAATGGTTTCAACCTCTGAGCAATCATGATTCAAGTTCCCTTCAACAAAACCCTCTCCTCCATGTTCTTCAAATACAAGAACTTGTTCACACACATTCTGTTTCTGGTCAGTACAAATTTCTTGTTCCTGTTCAATAAAAATTTCTTGCTCATAATACAACTCAGGTTCCTGTTTGAGTGATAATTCCTGTGCAATGTATATGCTGTGTTCTGGTTCATCACTAACCAGTTCAACTTGCTCACTAAAATATCTTTGTTCTTGTTCTTCATATACTACCTCTTCTGGCCTACAATAAACTTCTTGTTCATGCTCATAATAAATTTCTTGTTCACTCTTCAGTGCACTCCTTTTCCTAAATTCCATAGAGTGTATTTTGTGAACATGCCTACACAGCCCTGCCATGTCTTCACAATCACACACATAAAGATGAGAACACAAACCTGCACATGACAAGTCCAGGCACTTCTGGAAGCAAAGGTCTTCTCGACAAACATCTGCAACCTTCGTAATGTAGTAAAAACCTTGACAGTGATTTCCATCAGTAATTTTCCAAACCCCACTCTCCTGGGACACAATGCTGTCTGGAATTTGCATTCCCTTGGTGTGTCTATTAGATTCATCAATTTGCTGTCTTCTGCGGTCTAAAGTGTTTACAGAGTCTCCCTGCTCCAAAGCCAGGAGTGTCAGCACAAAGTCACTCATTGCATTAGCACAATTTCTCTCTCTTTGACAACCTTTAAGTCTACATTTGAAGGCTTCACCATATTCCATAGAATCAAATCTACCTTCAGGAAGTCTTCTAAAGCAACTGGCCCACTTCAGCTGTCTGTCCAAATAATGCTCACAAAAGTACTCTATAAATGTTGAGCATGTTTTACCATAACTCTCAATGAAAGTATAACACATCTGTTTAAATGTTTCTTCTTCCCTTTCATACAACAACATGTCCAAGATTGCAGAAACCTCATACCTGGTTTTATCACAGTTTATCAATTTTTGTAATTTCTCCTGCCAATTTCTTCTAGTGTGGCCCTGACAAAGTAGATGTCTTGTATCTCCAAACACTGACCTAATAGCATTTAAACCAAAGTTATTTTCATCTGTCATAATAGCATTGATCTTCAAAAGGGGATATCTCTCTAAAAGGCTTAAAAATAAACACCTCAAAGTTGCTTCATCCACATAGTTTGTGATGAAATGTGCAATGGGATAACCAAATCCGCAGTCATCTGGCACCACCAAACTAAACATGCAAATGTCCATTTCACTGAACCAATTAATTGGCACAATACTTACAATCCTCAAAACATTGTCTTTTATGACTCTCTGCTGTTCCTCTGTCTGAAGGCCTATTGTGACAAGGTCTAGTGAGTGCGGCAAGTCAGCAAGACTGGAGTTCCCACAGACAATGTTTTGCCCACGTGGCTTGTATACAATGACTGGATCTGATGGACTTTCTTTGAGCTTACTGACTAAGGACACAAGTGAACACAGGTCACTAAGTCTTGGTTGAGATTTCTGCCAGATTTTCCTCTTCAGCTGATTGAGCTGCTTCAGTGTCACCAGGTGATCTTTCTTTGGCACTCCATCATTATTGAGTACAATTCCCTTTTGCAGCTTCTTTTGAATTTCTTTGGGGGCAATTCCATTTGCTAACTGCTGTTTCACCATGCTCAGCAATCTTCCTGACAAAGGCTGGAACTTCCTGTTCTCAGAGATGACATCATGACTGTGTGTGGATATGTATTTAGCTGAAACTCTACCGTCACTGAACTGCCTGGCCATGATGCGGGAAGGACAGGTGAGGCCAGTCTTTACTCTCCCCTTCATCCACTTCCTATTGGTAAGTCTCCCTGCCTCACCCTTCTTGCAATGGAACCTTGCTGATCCATCATGCTGACAGGTGAAGTACCAGTACACTGCCCCCTTAAGGTGTGTCTTCCCACTGGCCCTGCTGAAGAACGTGTGGGTCCGGTACTCTTCTTCTTCCTTCCATTCTGTGAAATCCGAGAGGGACTGGAAATGAATCTCATTGACTTCCACCTTCATTCCCGAGTGATGGCTCTCTAGGTGATGGATCATCTTGGTTATACCTCAGCAAAACAAAACCTCTTCTCACAGGATGGGTGAAGGCATTTTGTTTTGCTAAGGCTTCCTGTACTACCACATGTTTTCAGATGTCTTTTCAAGTTCTTGTTCGCACTATAAGCACTCCCACATAGTTCACATTTAAAGGGTTTTTTATCACCATGACCGATCATGTGTTTCTTAAGAGAAACCTTTTGTGTAAAGGTCTCACCACAATGTTCACAACTATTAAGTGTTTCCCATGTATGCATTAACATGTGTTTATTGAGAGCCTCTTTATTTGCAAATTGTTTACCACACTCTGAGCACTCAAGAGCCATGGCAGCTGAATGATGGAAGCTAGAAAGGATCACAGATCATAGTGGACATTATAAACAGTCACTACAGTACACTCCATTTATGACTATTTCATGTAGTGTAAACCTTGATGCAAAAAATTGTTCCTTGAAAACCTGAGGTAAACTCTGCTTACTCCTTACTCTTGAGCTCCATGCGACCAGCACATCAAAACCTGTAAGAATAAAAAGTTATTTTTAGTTGCTCAGTACTGTTCAATTGTTATAAAAGTTATGTTTATACCTGAATCCTTTAAATACAGAAAAATACTAATATTCATATAGCTAGTTCACTATCTGTCCTCTTGAAGACAGACTGACTAACAAAATAAGCTGAAAAAAGAGAAAAAGATAAAGAGAATTAATGACCAACAGTTTACCATATACTGACCTATGTTTCCAGACGTATACATATTCCCAGAGATACCATGGAGTAAACTTAAGGACAGGAACACAGTAACTTGCTTATTGTTTCTAAGACCCAGTGCCCAAATCTGCGGAACATTAAGCTTATTACATAACAATACTGGCCATCAGAAATGGCTCTTAATGGAAGCCAGTGAAAATGACAATGGATGAATGAATGACATAACTTTTATTGAAGATAAATCTTGTTCTGCAAAATCATTAATCATCTTCCAAACTATATTACTGATATAAAGATTACAAAAAAAAAGCTGATAATATAACGGGCTGCATTATAAATCTGATCCTAAATTTTGAATGTCTTATTAGGCTCATAATTATCACAAGTAATCAGCATAAAACTAAAAAGTTTTTGTCATTCTCAGACTGTATATACACACCAAAAGTAATCCAAAAATAGAAATAAAAAGGCCAAACTATCTATCTCAAAATATTCAAAATACAATTATTTGAATTTTAAAAATTTCACTAAAATAAACAAAGAAACTAGGTTCTTTCCATTTTCAATGCATTTCGAGGCTTTGAACTATCCCATTCTCTAAGAATAAAATACAATCACCAATGCATAGCACTCCAGTTGAAATCATTTCTAAAACAATACTCATCAACTATAAACATGCTAGGATTATTATCTTACAAAAATAAAAGATTAATTTTGAGTGGACCTTAAGCCCTATCTTGTAATGAAAATTGTTTTCCTACATCAAAATGCAACACCAGAGCATGGCAGGCCCCTGCCACTCCCCCATGGGGGGCTGCCACCCCCAAACCATGCCCAGGAAAACAAAGAATCCTCCACATATCAACAGCAGGTGCCGCTTTGCCGTGTCTGTCCAATACTCTCTCCTGCCATGAAAACATGGAGGATTCTTTGCTTTCCTGTGTGGGGGTTGGGGGGTGGCAGCCCCCATGGGGGGGTTGCAGGGGGAACAGCCCCTGCATCAGACAATCAGCTAGTTTGTTAAAATTGTACAAGGCACGACCCAACATATTCATCATACAAACTATGGTTTGCATATATTATTTTTGTCTAAAGGGCAGTTGGCTGTCAAGCCTTGCAGATCATTTTGGGCTCTGAGACACTTGCGTGTCCAATAACTTCATTATTACTGAGTTGCGTTGAAGTTCATAGAAGATAAATTTCTTATAATTACTCGCTCTATCATTTGCATATATTATTTTTCATAAAGAAGGCTGGCTGGAAATTTACCTGAACCCACAATTTTAACAAACAGGCCAAATGTAGTGACAGGTTCTGTGTATCATTTACATTTTACCCACAATTTCCCTGGTATCTTTCATGCTTTCCCCTGCTATCGGGGCCAAAAGTGTGAGGGTTGGGGCGGCTGTATGAAACTTAACCTTTACCCTTATTTGCGTTATTGATAGTGAGAGGAATCCAATGATACCGAAATCGTCGCGATCCGACATGCGGACGTATTAGAAATAAAAAAATTACCGAATAAATGACAGTATTATATTACTGAAAGTACCAACTTCCAGATGAGAACTGTATAGCAGGGGTTAAGCTGATAGAGACAATTTGTCTTATTTTTTATTTAAAAAAATGTTCAGGAGAGAAATACTCACTGCTTCATCTACATTTTACTTAGGTAAAGTTCTCCGAAATCCATTAATTAGAATACTTTTTAATTTAATACCTTGTACAAATTGGATTATCATGCTCAACATTCATATGTAGTAGCCAGTTAAACCAAAAATATGTGTGGGAGTGCGTAAATTCAGAAAAAAAACTCACTCAGACGCAATAGGGAAGATTCAACTCGGATTATCACTGTCATGGTTGCATTTTCAGAAATCGAAAAATCCATGGCTCGGTTTCCCTTGTCCATCAGTATCTATCCCATCTTTTTCTTACCAATTTGTGTGTGCATAAGATGTTAATAAAAAGTACATATAGAAAATCGTAAAGAAAAGTGGAAGCAAAAATATACATACACACGCAGGCACGTAAGCGTGTGTTTGTGTACGTATTTTTTCTTTTTGTATATCAACTGATGGCTTTAATCTAAAAAAAAAAAAAAAAAAAAAAAAAAAAAATAGATTCAGAACGACGGACAAAAATATCACGCGCCATAAAGTAAGAAAACGAACACATCATTTATTACTAAATAACGCAGTGAACTTCTTTCGCCAATGGAATTTTACTTGGCTTACCAGTCTAGTTACAGCAACTATAACTAGACTGGCCAATGACGGTCTTGAAGGAACGATACTCATGACCTAATGCATGTATGCCCAAGGTTTATATATCTACTTATATATAGACCTTAGACCGGATACTCAAAAGAGACTTAAAATTAAAGC
>NW_020872958.1:188942-191442 GCF_003789085.1 Penaeus vannamei | reverse complement strand
TTCCTGGCAGAAACAGTAGCTCAAGTTACTGTATGGTACAGTCATAAGTTCATGGGTTGCTTGTAGGCTACATCAACCAGAAGGCAATCAACTCGGTGGATTGTGAATTTCTGGGTGATTATGAGACTAAGAGGAATTATGGTAAAGATTAATGTAAAGTGGGATGGCATGTCTAGCTTCTTTAACCCATTGCCTTTGGGGGAAAGTAGGGTTGCCTTGGTCTCCACTCTGGGTAGTATGTGGGCCTTGGTCTCCACTCTGGGTAGTATGTGTGGGGTAGTAGCTGGGCTTGCCTATCATGGAGTATAGGTGTCAGTACAACATCCAGTCAACAAATACACTAAGACCAACATATTACCTGTTACTGATACTATGCAGGACCACCATCTCAGGTTGCATAACCACTTGGCTTTGATTTCTTGAGCATGATCCTTTCCATCAGGTTGTCACCCTTAGACACAACCTTGGGTGGAATAGGCCTTTTGGTTGACCAATTAAGTTGTGGCTTGGGTAAGTTGACCAAATCTGCCGTGAAGAGCTAGAGATAGGCCATGGACCTACCTGGCAGTTCACCGGGAGGGACTCTTCTAGTTGGAAGTGGAGAGTGGATGTGGGTCCTCAGCATTATCCCCACCGCTTAAGGATAAGGATATGTCCGATGTGCAAAGCTGAGCCTCGCCTGGGCTATGAAGGGAGCCCGGCCTTTGTCAATTAATGCAAACTCAATCAACGTGTGTCAGCTAGTGCTGAGGTGACAGGGCTTAGTCCTTACCCACCATGGTGCTCAGCCACAGCAGTAACCTCCAGGTGACATTTGCAACTTCTTGTGCCTGGTTGGGGCGCAAGCTGCCAACTCCTCGGACGAGAGGCTGACACGTTACCACTGTACTACCCAGAATGCTCACCAGGGCTTGATTGATTGATTCAATCATATACAAGGAGTAACTGTGGTGATTTTATTTAGATCTAATACTTCAATGAGCAATATATATTTAACCCCTTGGATCCGGGTGCTTCACAGCAATCACATGGCCCAAAATATACGCATTAGGCTACATGAGCTGCTTTTCTGATAGGTACACGGCTTTTAGGCCGGGCGCAAACAAGCTCCCTCGTCTGACAGGTTAACCCTTAGGTGAATTGCAGTATAACAGAATATGCAAAAGATGTATGAAAATAAATAATTCAGTGTCTACCATTGTTGCTCTCTTAAATAAAATACACATTTCCAGACTTAAGGTGGATCACGTTCCTATTAGAGTAGAATGCCACTCCATCAGCAAGCGTGGCAAACAAGAATGCCTTGGCTACATCATCATGCCTCTTGCGACAGCTGTCCTGGGGGTTGAGGTAAGGATGCCTTTTTTCTGACACACTGGTAAAGGTGATTTATATCAACACACCATTATTTTTTTCTTTTTCTTTCTTTTTTCTTTTTTTCTTTTCTCTCCACCCTTCCTTTCTTCATTCATTCTTTCTCTCTGCTATTACTTTTCCCTCTAGATCTATCCCCGTTGTCAATTTACCTCCCTCTCATCTCTCCCCCTCCTCTCACCACCCTTCGCTTTTTCTTCTGATGTACCTTATCTCTTCTGTCTCTTTTTCCCTCTCCTCTCCCTAATTGCCCTTCTTCCTATCCTGTCGGCCAGTTAAACTGAGCACATCCCCACCCATTGCTTGTTTGCAGAGTGATCCGAATTGGCACAAGCTGCTCGGAGGACCAAGCGTGCCCCACAAGAAACCGCCAAGCATCCGCCTTGCCCTTTGCCTGAGAAACACCAAGGTAAGGCTCTCCTTTTGATTCAGGATTCATTTATCTATTTTTATTTATTTATTTTTATTTATTTTATTTATTTATTTATTTTTATTTTATTTATTATTATTTTTATTATTTTTTTTTTTTTTTTTTACTGTATTTGAATTTCACTATTTCACTTGATTATATCACAGATGATTATATTTGACTTTTCCAATTTATTAATTTTTGTTTATGTTTTTATTATTATTATTATTACCCTCTTTTTCTTGTCTTTTTTCTTTTTTTCTTTTTTTTTTCTTGTGTTGTTTTTTTTCCTTTTTTTTTTTTTTAATGTTATTACACACACTATTTCCCTTGATAATATCACAGATGGTTATATTTGACTTTTCCAATGCAAGAAAAGATGAATAGAGAGAGGAGAGGCAGGAGGGAGGGAGAAAGGAAAGAAGCGAATGATGAGAGAGTGGGAGGAAGGGATGGAGAGATAGAAAGAGGAGGATGGAATGAAAGGGGAGAGGGAGGGCATGATGGAAGAAGGAAAAGAGTGAATGAAAAGAGGAAGGAGAGACAGAGCAAGAGAAGGAGGAAAGGAGAAAAGAGAGGGAAGAGAGAGGGAGAGAGGGAGAGAGGGATTTTTAGAGAGAGAGAGAGAGGAGAGAGGAGAGAGAGGAGAGGGAGGAGAGGAGAGAGAGAGAGAGGGAGAGGAGAGAGAGGGAGGGGAGGTGAGAGAGAGAGGGAGGA
>NW_020872958.1:168746-183746 GCF_003789085.1 Penaeus vannamei | reverse complement strand
TGAGGTGAAGAAGGGGGAGGAGAAAGTGAGATAGGAGAGAAAGTAAGGGGAATAAGAGAGAAGTAATAGGAAGGAGAGAGACTGAAGTAGATAGAAAGAAAAAAGAAAGATATATATATATACATTATATTATATATATATTATATATATATATATATATATATATATATATATATATATATATATATATATATATATATATATATATATATATACATAAACAAATACATATATATGTGTGTATACGGAGAGATAGAAAGTTAGATGACAGATAAATACGATAATAAAGAGTGAAAAGATATAACAAGAAGAAAATCAATCTGCTTCAAGGACCATGAGAAAGCAATAACACTCACCGTCTGAATCCCACCTCAGAGGATACATACAAGCGAAGAGCATTATAGTAATTCTGCAAAGGCATAATGTCACTCGACCAACAATTAAAGCGGCTAAACGGCTCTCCCTGGCGCGCCGCGAAATGGGTGGAACGATCTGGAATTCGACTTGTGTTATTTGCCGTTTGTGAGGAGAGATTCAAAATTTCAGCTGTGCGGTACGTGTGGGATCATTGTGTGTGTGCGTGTTGCGTTGTGAATACTCAGTGTTTGCGTGTCGCGTATTGAGTGTGTTGACCGTGTGGGTGTGTGTATGAGTGTTGCGTGTGTGCCTGTTGTATTGAGTGTGCATTGCGTGTGGCGTATGAGTGTGTTGCGTCGTGTGCGTGCTATGAAGTGGTGCGTGTCGTGCCGTGTGAGTGTGTTGTGTGCATAGTGTGCGTGTGAGAATGTGTTGCCATCGTGTGCGTATGAGTGTGTTGCGTGTGTAGGATGTGTTGCATATGAGTTGTTGCGTGTGTTTGCGTGTGAGTTGTGTTGCGTCGTGTGCGTATGCAGTGTGTTGCGGTGTGCGTATGAGTGTGTTGCGGTTGTCGTGTGCATGAGTGTGGTTGCAATGTGTGCGTATGAGTGTGTTGCATGTGATGTGTATGAGTGTGTTGCATGCTGTGTGATGAGTTGTTGCATGTGCTTATGAGTTGTTTGCGTGTGTGCGTATGAGTGTGTTGCATGTATTGTGTATGATGTGTTGCGTGTGTGCGTATGTGTTGCATGCTTGCTGGTGTGTCTGCTTGCATAGTGTGCCTATGGAGTGTGTTGCGTATGATTGGTGTTAACTATGATGGACGTAGAAGTGTGCCATGTGTGCATGAATGTGTTGCCCATGACTACTGAATTGTGCATGTGTACATATGCGTTGAGAGTGTTATGTGTGCATGCGTATGAGAGTTTGTGTATGCTGTTCTGCGCATACATGGATTTTCGGAGGCTTGCCTGAGTGAGGGAATGATTTGGCGAAGTAGATAAACAGGTACAGCATGTGTGGTCACGGCACGCATACATGTCCTGTTAGTCTCCCTTTCTCTGTCTTACGTCTGTCTGTCTGGCCTACTATCTATCTATCCCCACCTTTCACTATCTATCCTCTTTCCCCACTCTCTCTCTCTCTAATTTCCTTTCTCTTCCTCCCCCCTCTTTCCTCTGTCTCTGTTAATTCCTATCTCTCTCTCTCCTCTTCTCCTCTCTCTCTTCTCTCCCTTTTCTTCTCTCTCTCTCTCTCTGTCTGTCTCTTGTGCTCTCTCTCTGTCTGCTCATCTATCTATCTATCTATCTATCTCCCCCACCCCCCTCTCTCTTTCGTATGTTTCTCTCTCTCCCTCCCTCTCAGACACACACACAAACACAACCCCTTCCTCCACACACAAACAAACACTCAACACACACAAGCACACACACAAAAAAACAAAAAAAAAAGGCATCTCTACTGAAATCCATCCCATGTCTTATTTACCTCGTAAGATGCTTCAAGCCTAGAAAGGTAATTCCTTTTTTTTCCTTCTTCGAAATTTCTAGAATCATGTCTTGGTCGGCGGGTGGAAAATCAGCGCTCTTAACCAGCTGAGTAAATTTTGTCGCGGTTTTTTTAAATATGCGTGGGGCAGGGGGAGAGGGAGAGGGGAGAGGAGGACCGGAAAGGGGGAGAGGGAGGGAGACGAGAGAGGGAGAAGTAGAATAAGGAGAGGGAGAGACGTAGAGGAGGAGAAGGGAGCGGAGAGAGAAAGGCAGGGGAGGGAGGAGGGAGGAGAGCGAGAGAATGAGGAAGAGAAGAGAGAGAGAGAGAAGAGAGAGGAGAGAGAGAAGAGAGAGAGAGAGAGAGACGAGAAGAGAGAAGAGAGAGAGAGAGAGAAGAAGAGAGACGAGAGAGAGACCGAGAGAGAGAGAGAGATGAGAGAGAGAGAAGAAGAGAGAAGAAGAGAAAGAGAAAACTCATACAAATAAAAGCTAACTGCAATCCATTGTCAAAAACGAAATGAAAATTATTCTAATCTGACAATTATTTGAATCGCAAAGTAAGAGTTCGAACATTGCCCAAATGGGTGGTTGGGGTGGGAGGGGGAAGGGGAAGGGTTGGGGAGCTTACATTTGTAAAAGGGGAGGGAAGGGGAGGAAAAGGGAACAAGTGTTGGGAAGGAGAAAGTGTAGGGGAGGGAAGAAAAGAGGAAAGTGGGAAGAGGGGGAGTAGGAGGAAAATAGAAGGGAGAGGGGAAAATGGGGAGGGAGGGAGAGAAGAGTGGCAGAGGGGGAGAGGAAAATGCGAGAAGAATGGGGATGGAGAGTTAGGAAGGGAGGGAGAACAGGGAGAAGATCAGTGAAAGTTTACCGAGATTTTGAAACCATCTCAAATTCATTCTGAAACAATTTCTTATCTAAAAATTCACGATGATCCTCCTAGATAAAGAAAATAAATAAAACAAAAAATACATGAATCCCCCGCCCCCCCCCCCAAAAAAAAAAAATGTAGGACACATTAATCAAAAAAAAGAAAAAAAGAAAAAGAAACAGAAAAAAAGAAAAAAAAAAGAAAAAAAAGAAAAAAAGAAAAAAAAAGAGAACGTGAACAAAACCCGCAAAAGTGGCGAAAAAATCCCGCAGTAATATCGGTCGGAAAAAATGTCAAATCCGTCACTCGTTCGCCTGGCTGTCAACATTTCCAATTCGACGTAAATATTTAAAGTATTTTCATGCTTCGCGTTTTGTTTGGCTGCTCTAAACAGGAATTTTTATCTTACCCGGATTATGATTGCTCCGTCAACACACGCGCTCATGCAGACAAACGCGCACGTCTATAAACATGCGTGTATATGTAGGTATGCACGCAAATACGTATATGCGGATACACACACATATGCACATGCACACACACACATGTCGTCACACCACACACACTTAACACACAAACACATACAGAGACACATACACACACGCACACATACACGCACACACGCACACACACACACAACACGCATACACACACACACACACCACACACACACCACACACACACACACACACCACACAACACTTACAGATAAAGAAATTAAGACAGAAAGAGAAAGAGCCAAAGAGATAGAGACAGGAAGAGAAAGAGATAAATATATAAAGACAGAAGAATAAAGTAATAAAGAGAAAGACAGAAAAAAAGATAGAAAAAGAAAGATTGAGACAGAAAAAAGAAAGAAAAGAGCCAGAAAGAAAAAATGAAGACATAACAGAAAAACCAAAAGAAAAAAAAAAAAAAAACACACTCACACACAAACATAAACAGAAAGGAACAACAAAGACAAAGAAACAGAAAGACGTAGACACCAATCACGAAAGAAAGAGAGAGAAAGAGAGAGAAAAGAGGAGAACAAGGGCCGACCAAGGGAGCCAAAGTTCGCGTATGGTTGGCCGAGCATCCAGACACATTGGCACGATGTTGGATCTTGGGCTAATATTCAGAAGGGGGAGAGAGGAGCGCGTCCTGGCTAGACGATGGAGGGAAAGAGACAGAGGATAGGAGAAAAAAAGGGTAGGAGAAACGGAGGAGGAAGAGGAAGGAGAGGGGGAAAGGGGAAAAGGGTAGGAGAAACGGGGGAGGAAGGGGAGAGGGAGAGGGGGAAAGGTAGGAGAAACGTAGGAGAGGGAAGAGAAGGGGATGGGAAAGAGACAGAGGATAGGAGAAAAAAAGGGAGGAGGAAAGGTGGAGGAAGAGGAAGGAGAGAGGGAGAGGGGAAAAGGGTTGGAGAAACGGAAAGAAGAAGAGGGAAAAGGGTAGGATAAAAGGTAGGAGAAAAGGAAGAGGAAGAGGGGAAAAAGGTAGGAGAAATGGAGAAGAGGGAAGAGAAGGGGGTGGGAAAGAGACAGAGGATAGGAGAGAGAAGTAGAAAGTAAAAAGAGGAATGGCAAAGAGAAGTAAGGACGGAGAAAGGAGGAGGAAGAGGAGAAAGGAATAGAAGAGAGGAATAAGGACGGAGAAGTAAAGAGATATACAGAGTAGGAGATATGCAGAGGATATGAGAGAAGGGTAAGAGACACGAAGGAGAAATGAGAAGAAAGAGATTGAAGCGAAGGGTAGGAGAAACAGAGGAGAAAGAAGGGAAAGGGAGAGGAGAGAGAAGTAGAGACGAAAGATTAAGAGGAGAAAGGGGAGAGAGAGAAGTAGGCACTTAGAAGGAAGTAAAGAATATGAATGGGAGACATACAAAGAATAGGAGAAAAGGCACATTGATGGTATATCAATGTAAGAAGTTATTCATGATTTTTTTTTTATACAGAAATGAAAAAAAACAAAATTTTCAGCCTTCACCCCTTGTGACTTGCAATATCAACATTCCATCATCCTGCTGAACCGTTTAGCTACACTGAAAAAATCGAGAAAAACAATAACAAAAATTTCATGCATTTTATTATCAATTTTGTTCCCGGTCTGAACACTGAAAACATGCCTTTTTTGTGATGGATATAATTTAATCGTATGAACTATGATGATATATCCCTTACAAAACATATGTCAAAACACACATAATTCACCACACTCGGAAACAGAAACAGGCAAAAAACTCTATCTGCAAAAATGTTTTCATTAGAATAATATCAGAAATAAAAAAGTTATGGCGGAATTAAATCTTCCTTCCTGCATGATATTCAAATCACAGCAATAAAGACACTTGCACCACACAAGGGATATATTGCGCTCACAGACACTTTGCGGTCACTGGGCATTGCGAGACAGAGAGAGAGAGAGTGAGTGGGAGAAAGACTTCAGGATCGGGGGTCAAAAGTGGGACAGCGAAGAGGGGAAAAAAACTCACTTTACACAAGTTTTGTAATTATTCATGCGTTGATGTTTATATACAGATTTTCAGGCGAGAGGACTTTTATTTCTCCCTGTCTTTGTCTCTGTCTGTCTGTCTGCCTCTCTGTCTGCCTGTCTGTGTCTCTATCTGTTCTGTCTGTCTCTATCTGTCTGTCTGTCTGTCTCTGTCTCTCTCTCTCATATACATACTTATGTCTTTGAATGAATGTCATTTTACTATGTATGTGCATGTAATGTAATATATAAATATATATATATATATTATATATATATTATATAAATATATGATATATATATATATATATATATTATATATATAATATATATATATATATATATATATATATATATATATATGATATATATCTATATGTGTATAGTATATAATATTATAGTATGCATGTATGTATGCATTATGTGATCCTGTATGTATGTATGTATAGTATGTTATGTGTATGCCTGTTATGTATGTATGTACACGCGTGTCCTCTTGTGAAGATTCACCACTACAAAAAAATCAAATCCAATGGACAGAGTGGAGGCGTATACGTATTACATCTAAAGTCTAATATGCAGAAGATGCTATCCCGCCGCCGCGAGAGAGGGGAATAAGGGGAAAGATAATATCCTGCACTTACAGCATATGCTTCCACTCTCGCCCGTCAGCATGAAAGGCTCAGAGACGCGAGATGCAGGCGCTCACATAAACACGCACAGAATCTCGTATACATGCAGTACGTACATGAATATACGTACTTACATGTATATACAATGATATATCTATTTGGCTGCTTATATATCAGTTTATCTATTTATGTGTTTTTTTCTATTTATCTATATATTATTTATTTATTATCTATTAATATATTCATTTATTATTATTATTTATTTATTATTCTACTTATCTATTTTTCTGCTTATCTGTCGGTCTATTTATCTATCTTTCTATTTATCTATCTGTACATCTTTCTATCTGCTTATCTTCCAGTCCGTCTATTTGCTTATATATCAGTCTATCTACCTATCTGTCTATTATATCTACCTCTCTGTCTATCTATGTCTATTCGATCCACCTACTTATCTATCTATCTATCTATCGTCTATCTACTCCCACCATCTCTCTCAATAATCTATCTATAGATAAAGGTACATACTTATGCACAATGTATTCTCATATTAATGTTTATGCGTGTACTTACGTATACGTGCGTGAATGAGTGTAAAAATGTACTTGCATGTGTAGGAAAGTACAAGAATATCAGTACAAATACACATCAAGTGATTCCATATTGTACTCTCGCATCGGGCTTTAGTTGGTGTGTAGCGAGGGGGGCGTGGGGAGGTAGGGAGGGGGGGGGGGGTGAAGGCGGAGGTTTAGAGCTAATGCTTTATCCTTTGGTCGATGCTTGTTTACTGACGCTGTGGCCTCTCCGTATAGTGCGTGTATTTCCTCTCTCCGTATGTGGAAATAGAAGGTAGTCTATATTCTTCAACGCATTAATTAAGGGATTTCAGTCTCAGCCAATCATGAGATTTCGGACAACAGTTTATGTGGATTTTTTGTTTCTGTTATGTAGCTTTCCGACGCCACCGTTTGGGCTCCTATCTCGGCCGGGTGTGCGTCTCTTATCTCTATATCTCGGCCGGGTGTGCGTCTCCTATCGAGGTGTGCGTCTCCTATCTCGGCCTCGTGGGCCAATAATCTCGCGGTGCGTCTCCCATCTCGGCCGGGTGTGCGTCTCCTATCTCGGCCGGGTGCGCGTCTCCTGCACCACCCCATAATGACTTCATAAACGTACTAAAATGCGCGTCTCGGTAATAAATACGGAGTTTATAGATATAAAAGAAGAAGAATCTATTACGGAAACGAGGAGGGCGTTTAGCGCGAAACAGCTGGGAATAAACGGTGAAAAAGAGATTCGAAACCTATGTTGTGCCTTTAGAACCTCGAGACACTGAAGTCACTCGGGATTTACTGCCGTTCTTGGTCGACTCGAAAACCAGATTGAAGTCCTCGAGTGGCACTTTACGTAGCAGATAAATGAGCAGATAATTAAAATTAGTATTAAAGGAAGAACGATGAATAATAGTAAATGATGTTGATGATCATGTTGAAAACATTATTGACTGTGATATTAGTAATGATAATGATGATAGCAACAATAACAATAACAACGACAACAGTGAAAACAGCAGTAAGCCGCCGAAAGAGAATTATATTATTCATAACAAAGATAACAACAATATCAATAATGGTAATGACAATGTTAGTAAAGACAGTACAGTAACTTATACGAAAAAATACAGTACAATCACTATAATTCTAAAAAAAAAAAAAAAAAAGAATAGAAGAGAAGGGAAGGAATGGATATAAGAAAATTAAGAGAGTGGCAGACAAAAGGGGAAGGAGGGAGGGAGGGGGGAGTAAGAAATGGGGGAATAGAGTCGGTTCAAGATTGCGTTCGACACATTACTCTCCCCGAGGTAGTTAAACACAGAAGGGAAGGCAGGAGATAAAGACAGAGATAGATAGATAGATAGATAAATAGATAGATAGATGGATGGATAGAGAGAGAGAGAGAATGAGAGAGATAGAGAGAGAGAAAGAGAGAATGAGAGAGAGAGAGAATAAGATGAGAGAGAGAGAGAGAGAGAGAGAGAGAGAGAGAGAGAGAGAGAGAGGAGAGAGAGAGAGAGAGAGAGAGAGAGAGAGAGAGAGAGAGAGAGAGAGAGAGGCAAACAAGGGCAAAGGTAATATGAAAAGGAAGAATAGCCAGATAGAGCAAGAGAGAGAAAGTGTATGTATTCATCGCTCACACACACACACAAACACACACACGCACACACACACACACACACACACTCGCGCGCACACACACACAGATAAATCTCTTCAATTTGTCCTTACAGCCAAAATTCTTCATGGTAAAACAAAACTCAGGAACACAAAAGAGAGAGAGGATAGAGATAGGAGAGAGAGAGAGAGAGAGAGGAGAGGGAGAGGAGTGATAGGAGGAGAGAGAGAGAGAGAGAGAGAGAGAGAGAGAGAGAGAGAGAGAGAGAGAGAAGAGAGAGAGAGAGAGAGAGAGAGAGAAGAGAGAGATAGGAGGGAGGAGAGGGAGGGAGGGAGGAGGGAGGGAGAGAGAGGAGAGAGAGAGAGAGAGAGAGAGAGAGAGAGAGAGAGAGAGAGAGAGAGAGAGAGAGAGAGAGAGAGAGGAGAGAGAGAGAGAGAGAGAGAGAGAGAGAGAGAGAGAGAGAGAGAGAGAGAGAGAGAGAGAGAGGGGAGGGAGAGAGAGAGGAGAGAGAGAGAGAGATAGAAGATAGATAGATAGATAGATAAATAGATAGATAGAGAGATAGAGAGAGAGAGAAAGAGAGGAGAGAGAGAGAGAGAGAGAGAGAGAGAGAGAGAGAGAGAGAGAGAGAGAGAGAGAGAGAGAGGAGAGAGAGAGAGAGAGAGAGAGAGAGAGAGGAGAGAGGAGAAGAGAGAGAGAGAGAGAGAGAGAGAGGAGACAGAGAGAGGGAGACAGACAGACAGACAAAGAGAGAAAGAGAGAGAAGAAAAGAGAAAGAAAGAAAGATATAAAAAAAGCGTATCCAGCAAAGATAAGCCTACACCAAAGTCAACAAACAAACCAGATCTTGCTTGCTGATCGAAGCCGTGTTAAGAAGGATAATAATTTTCTGAAGAGGAGGAGGAATGTCATTAACAAAGCGAGCTAATTAAGTGCATATCATCTGCCGAGAGGAGATAAGACGTCCTTCATCCCTTATCTATCTGTGTGTGCGTGTGTGTGTGCGTGTGTGCGTGTGTGTGTGTGTGTGTTAGTATTAGATTCAGATTCATTTTTTTTCAAAATCTAAAACTAGTGTCATCATCTAAAACAAAGTATCGCGCGAATATTTTGAGTCAAATACCGCGGTTATTTTTATTTAAAAAATGTCAAAATATAAAATTAATGTCGTCACACAAGGCAAAGTCCCGTAATTATTCAAATTCAAAATTTTCAGAATCTAAAACCAGCGTCATCAGCTAAGACAAAATATAGTGCATTAAAAAATATCAATTCCGCGATTATTTTGATTAAAGAATATCAAAATCTAAAACCAATGTCACCATCCAAGGCAAAGTATCGTGATTTTCCGAAATAAGTTTCTTCAAAATCTAAAATCAAAGTTGTCGCGCGAGGCAGAGGATCGCGATTAATCTAAATCAATCATCAAAAAACCTCCGTCGTCGAGAGCGAGGCAAAATATTCTTAACCTAAATCTAAGTCATTTAATAGGTACATACATCACACAGTAAACACACAAAACAAAATCCCCAGCGAACCATACTAAATCAAACTCTTCAAAATCTAAAAATAGCGTCGATAACCCCCATGGCCCCCTTCTCTCCCTTCCCCCCTCCCCCTCCCCCCCCTCCCTTCCCTCCCCCCCCCCCTCCCCCCCATCCTGGCACTCGGCGGAATTGCATCGTCGGCGCGAGTGGGAACGGCTGTATCTCCGCTTCTCGCCGGCGACACGGGGGAAATATTTGCTCTTTTAAAATGGCCCTGAATACGCATGACAGGAAATGATGGATGAGCGAGTGGAAAGAGGAACGGCCACGAAAACGACGAAGAGGCAGGTGAGAGGAAGGGGGGGGGAGAAGGGGAGGGGAGGAATGTGGAAGGAATTGGGGGGAAGTGAGAGGGAGGATGGGGAAAGGGAGATAGAGGAGAGGAGAGGAAGTGTGTGGTTGTGATTTATGTTGTCTTATGAATACACTTTTGTATTTATGTATGTGTGGGGTGTTTGTCTGTACACATGTTTATCAAGACAAACATGCACCTTTATCAATGGATGTTGGCCTTTTTACTGCATTGTTGATTTCTAGAAAGTTTTCCGTTTCAATGATTATAAAAGTCGACAAAAAAAAAACTATTTGAAAACATCTCACCCGGCTTTGTGAGGTAAAGATTACTCAGCTCTTGTTAATGATTAAAAATAAATACATGTATTGAAACAAATATCAGTACTTATGCTTTTTTACTATTGTATTTGAAGGCATTTATGGCTGCACAGCATAATATTAAGATTACCACAAAGAATATTTCGAAATATGAAATGGTGTCTCCTTATTAAAGCATGAGTGTGTCTCCCTATGTACACACTGTGCAACGAAGATAGTGATATCAGACAATATTAAGGCAAGAAACACGTAATGAAAGGTTAAAGGGAAGTGAACTAGCATACAGTTGACGATAAGAGACTAAGAGAAATAAGAAATAAACAAGGAGGAACTACAGGGAAATAAAAGAAGAGAGAGACAGAATACCATCTTCTTGAAAGGAGTAAGTGAAAGAACCAAGAAGGAGAACAGCACACAATTAACAATAAGAGTAACAAGCAATAAACAAGGAAGAAGTAAAGGGAATCAAAAGGAAGAGAGGAAAAGAACACTATCCCCTTTAAAGAACAACGGAAGTAAAAGAACCAACAGGTTGAACACACCAATTTCATTTCTCTCAGCTCACGGAGGACACACATTCTGAGAGCCACAGTATCCGAGACGTAATAGTCTTGACCTTTTGGCCAGGAAGCCCCTACTGTAACTAGCGTAGATCAAGCGGCTTAGATCTGAAGGACTAATTCCGTGAAATGTCTTATCCGATGTTGTGGAGGTCATATGTCTATGGATACGTTCTTCCTTTAATTGTTTGGGAAATTCTGAACGATTAGCTTAGTTATGATCAGCTGCAGGAGAGCATTATCACTTACGCTTCAACTGTTAGAAAGTGTGAGAAAGCATCCTGACTCTCACACGCTCAGCTGTAAGAAAACAGAGTCACTCACAGGATCAGTTGTAAAGTAATATAATCACTCACAAGCTCAGCTGTAAGGAAGCAGAATCACTCACACGATCAGATGTAAAATAACAGTCACTCAGATGCTCAGCCTTAAGAAATCACACTACCCCATACTACCCCACACGCTCTGCTGTGAGCCTCTTAGACGATCAGCTGTAAGAAAGCATAATCATTCACACGCTCAGCTGTCAGCAGGCAGAGCCACTCACACGATCAGCGTATATTAAGCCTCCGCTATACCCTCACCCTGCCCCCCCCCCAACCAGACTGAGAAAACGGCGCACGTGACTTAGATCGATTGTTAGGAACCTCTTTTGTGAGAACATCAGGCTCCAGCACTGGGTGCATCAGGCCAGGCTTCACCGAGGTCGTGGGAGTTGAAGTCTGGAGGTCGGGAAGAGGGAAAAGGAGAGAGGGCAGAAGGGGTATACACACACACACACACACACACACACACCACATATATATACATATATATAATATATAATATATATTATATATATATATTATATATATATATATATATATATATATATATATATATATATATATATATATATATATATATATATATATATATATGTATATAATTATATATACACACATATATATATGTGTGTGTATGTGTGTAGCTATGTATGAATGTATGTATATAGTATGTATACATGCATCCGCATTAAGGAAGATAATGCCATCATTCCAGAGAACGAAGTAAACTTCCCGAGGATCGCCAACAGAGAGATCCGGCGAGCGACGTGAACGCTCATAATTCACGGTCGGTTGTGACCATAACCCGGAATCTGAAGGGCCTTTAGCCTACTGGATCTCTCTATCACGGCTCTTCACTCTCTTTGCCTCGCTCGATTTTCGTAAATCATGCATTCATTTGTCACTTTGCATTTGATTTTTGTTAAACATTAGTTGATTTTTTTCTGTATGCGGGTTTTAGTTGTTTATCTCGTTGTCTGTCTGCTTCTCTCTTTTTTCATCTTTACTTTTTACTTTTATTTCTGACTTGTTCATCTCTATTTGGATATTTATGTAAAAGCCTCTTTCATTTCTGATTTGAACTGATATGGCGATGATACGATTTTACGATAGAAATATAAGCGAAAATGGAGCTTTGGATGTATATTCTTGAAATGATATACCTTTACAATATTTTGATAAGCTGAGTTGAGTTGTTTTGATATACGCAAAAAGAAGAAAAAAATAGAAAAACAGAATGCGTAAATGTTTTAAATTGAGTTGCTTACAAGATTGCTTGGTCGAGGTGCGCGATATTGCCTGCTCAGGTTACGATCAGACGCAATTCATTACAGAAGCTCAAACGGTTTACGACTAAGTGAAACGCGGCGGGCACTTACCGTAGAGTTTTACAAATTTTAGTTCGGCCCAAAAAATGTGAAGGCGGAATAATTGAAATAATTTCTGTCAGGCTATTTTAACATGATTGATCTATCTAAACTTACTTGTTTTGCCCACAGATCTGGGTTATTAGGTCATACTGCTATTTCTGTCACGTCAGAACACGCTTTCGTCGTTACACTTTATAAAAACACCCCCTATGAAAATAGGAACACAATATTTTAAATTAAAACGTTAAAAAATCTGCCAATCATCCTTCTGCAATCATTTCAAAGCGAATCTTAAGAAACTGTTGCATGGTTCCTGTGTCTAACGAGTGCTGGTCTGTCCCGAGTAAAAATTCTAGGAATGTTAATCAATAGCAAGCCACGCGACACCGAGTGAAGGCAATGTTCTTTCTGACTACATTTTCTCTAATTCTATCTTGTCACGTCAGGTGCATGGGTTATCCTTGTCTTTATTGTTATTTACACTATATTGTTACACTATATGGTTATGACCATCGTTGTTATCATTACCATCATTATTGCTATTGTCATCATTGTTACTACTACTACTATTATCATTATCATTATTGTCATTATTATTATTACTGTTATCATCATTATCATTATCAATTAACATTATTATCATCATCATTATTATAATTATCATTAGTATCATTATTATTGCCATTATCATTCTTATCATCAAAACCCCATCATCTTTATCATCGTTATCATAACTGTTGTTTTATTGTTATAACTGTTATGATCATCATTATCGTTATCATTATCATCAGTATTATCATTATCATCATTATTATCATCATTATCATTATTATTTATATCATTATATTCATATCATCATTATTATTTGTGCCGGCTCATCACACATTTATATAGATAAACATGTTGACGATACGACATCAATATGAATAGTTAGAAATCTATCACATAAACTTGATGGATGATTAGTGAATGTAAGTGCACAATATAGAATCACATTACTGACTGTAACTACGTGTGTGTCTATGTATGCGTGTTTGTGTGTTTACGTGTATGTGTGCTTACGTGTGTATGTGTGTGTGCGTGTGTATGCAAGTGTACGCGCGTGTGTACGTGTATACTTATAGGAACAGCAACAATAACAATGATTTAGATAATGACAAACATCGCCATGATAAGGACTAACCACAAACAGCCTCCATCAGATTGGCGAAATGTCATTCCGCGAACATTTACAGCGAAATGAAAAGCGGGTGCGGGATGGTGCAAATAAAATGGGAAGGAGAGCAGAAAAACATGCATTTGAGCAGAGGAAATTAGAGGGGGGAGAGTAAATGGTTTCATGTTACTGGAGCAGGATGAGTAAATACATACAGACCCCATGTATACTTACAAACCTCACGTAGCTAAAAACACACACGAACATGCACAGGCAGAAGAAAATATACAGATAAACACATGTGCATTCACGTATATGCACATAGTTAACAAACAGATAAAAACAAACTTGTTTGAATATACTTTGATGCAGTCAGAGACACACCCACGTTCAGACAAATACATATAACCATACGCATACAAACACACACACACACACACACACCTACTCACACTTCCCACACACACACACACACACACACACACGCACACGCGCGCGCACGCACACACACACACCCTTCCTAACTGCTCTCACCCAGCCCTGTATTTATACAGAGGATCCTCGGGGATTTCCAGAAGATATCTCAGGGTATCAGATGACCAAAGTCACATTCATCACACTCGCCTCCAGTTGGCCCTCTCCCTCTCTCCTCACCTCTCTCGCCTCCTACGTTCACCTCTCTGCTGCAACTTTCACCCTTTTATCCCCAGCTATTTTTATTTTCTCTTTCAGCTGCAGTCTTCCTAGCCCCCCCCCTCTCCCCTATTCTCCTCTCGCTATTGCAACTTTCTTCTACCTCTTCCCTACATGCTTACCACTCATCCTTACGTCCTATTTTCTTTTCTCTGTTGCAACCTAGATTATCTCGCTCTCACTTCTTATATCCCTCTCTCTACGGCAGCCAACAACTCCCATCTTCATACTTTATGGCCTTTTCACTTCTCTGCAACAACCTACAATTCGATCGTGACCATACTTTCCTCTCTTTTACAGCCTACAACCTTCACCCTTACTCTATGCTTCTATCTTTACCGCGCCCTAAAGACCCTACTCTCATTCTCATTCTTATTGTAAACTACAACCTTCACCTTTGCACCATACCCCTCCCTTTACTGCAATCTATAACCCTCACCCTATACAACTCTTCATTGCAACTTATAACTCCTATGTCAAAGTCTTTATTGCATCTTACAACTTCAACTCTCACCCAATTTTTCTTCTTTTTATTGCACCTTGGATCTCCTACCCTGAACCTATGCCCCTCCCTCTACACCCACCCTGGCCCAATGCTTCTCTCGTTACTACGTCCTCACACTTCCACACTGTGCTCCTCACTCTACGACTCTTTACCCCCCCCCTCCCTCACCCTAGTACCTCCTCCTCCTTCTCCTACACACCCTCGTCCTCGTCCTGGTCCTCGTCCTCCTCCTCGTCCTCGTCC
>NW_020872958.1:156246-163746 GCF_003789085.1 Penaeus vannamei | reverse complement strand
GATGATAATAAAATAACAATAATGCTAATGATAATAATAACTTATCAATAATAATTATTTTTTTCTTATCATATCATTATATCTATTACTATCATACTTCAGATATCAATAAACAACGACGTTAATAACGAAACTACTGAAAAAAATAAAAGATCAGAACAGCAGCGATAATGGCGATCAAGTGATAAGCGAAATCAGATTCAAATTAAATCGAAGTTTAAAGTCAAGCGATTTGCTCCTGAAACTTTGGTGATGTGATTTCCATCCGGGTTCTACGTATCAAAGGCCAATTTATCGACGTGCAGGCAGCCACTGGGGCGATTTCTCTCGGTTGCTCTTTTATTTGCTGTCTTTCTATCTCTCTCTTTCTTTTTTTTTTGTCTCTTTTTCTTTTTTTTCTTTTTTTTTTTTTTTTTTTTTTTTTTTTGCTGTTGCTGTTGTTTCTCTCTTTCTTTCTTTATCTCGTTTTCTTTTTTGTTTTTGTTTTCTTTCTTTCTCTTTTCCATCCTCCATTTTTTCTTTAGATCTTCGTGCCTCTCCCTTCCCTCCCTTTCCTCCCTCTCCCTTCATCCTTCCCCCATCTCTTTTCCCTCCTCGCAACCCTCCACCACTCCCCTCCCTCTTTCCTTCCTCCTCTAACTCCCTCCTCCCTCCCTCCAACTCCCCTCCTCCCTCCTCCAACTCCCTCCTCCCTTCCCTCCTTCTTCCCTCCGTCTCTCTCTGCCTTTTGACACATTCCTGTCCTATGTAAAGAGCGTGTTTTATTTGCTCGACCTTAGAACTTTTTCTCTGGGACGAAATTTCGCTACTGTGGAGGGAAAACGACCCTGCGGTATTTTGCATATTTGTCGAGTGAGAGTGAGGGAGCGTGAGGAGAGTGAGTGAGGGGGAGAGAGAGGAGAGGGAGAGAGGGGAGAAGGGAGGGAAGAGGGAGAGAGGGAGAGAGGGAGAGAGGGGAGTGAGAGGAGAGGAGGAGAGGGAGAGGGGGAGGATGAGAGAGAGAGGGAGGGGGGAGGGGAAGAAAGAGAAGAGGGGAGAGGGAAAAGACACCAAAAGAAAAAAATAAAGAAAGAAAGAAAAGAAAAAGAAGAAAAAAAGAAAGAAAGGAAGAGAGAAATAAATAAAGAAAGACAGAAAGGAAAAAAACGAGAAAGAAAAAGAACCAGAAAGAAAATAAGAAAAAGAACCAGAAAGAAAGAAAGGAAAAGAACAAGAAAGAAAGAGAAAGGAGGAAACCGCACACCGAAGCGAATCAACTGAAAAGTACAACCAAACCACATTCTGCTGCCACTCTCCGGAAACTAATATAAGTTAGTCGACCGTCCACAGAAACGACGCACTGAAACTTCTGGAATATTTCGCAAGTTAATAGACAAGCCTAAGAAAACAACAAGAAAACAAATAACGTGATGAGTTAGGAAGACAATAAGAAAATAAATAACTTGATGAGTTAGGAAGGCAATAAGAAAACAAATAACGTGATGAGTTAGGAAGACAATAAGAAAACAAATAACGTGTTATGCATAGGAAGACAATAAGAAAACAAATAACGTGATGAGTTAGGAAGACAAAAAGAAAACAAATAACGTGATGAGTTAGGAAGACAATAAGGTGAAGTTAGGAAGACAAATAAAACAAATAACCGTGATGAGTTAGGAAGACAATAAGACAATAAGAAGTTAACAAATAACGTGGATGAGTTAGGGACAATAAGAAAACAATAACGTGTGATAAAGACAATAAGAAAAACGTAATGAGTTAGGGAAGACAATAGAGAAAAAGACATAATAACGTGATGAGCTAGGAAGACAACAAGAAAACAAATAACGTGATGAGTTAGGAAGACAAAAAGAAAACAAATAACGTGATTGAGTTAGGAAGACAACAAGAAAATTAAATATTTTAATAAGTTTGAGATTTGGGGAACTTATCACAGGCAGATGATGAGTCAGGAATTCGAAATCTGTGTTTTGTTAACTCACTGAAATGTTTTCTGGAATGTTGCGCGCCGATGCATACACAAAAATAAACACACATACAATATAAACATATATAATATATATATATATATATATATATATATATATATATATATATATATATAATATATATATATATATATATATATATATATTATATATATATATATATATATATATATATATATATATATATATATATATATATATATATATATATATATATATAATATACACACGCGCGCCGCATTCAGGGAATCCTGGGGTGAAGGTGGAGCTCCAAAAGGCAACTGAGCAAATAATTTTGAAGATGCTGTTCACCCTTTCCCTCGGTCTATCTCTTTCCCTCGCCGTTTGTGTAAATTTCTCTTTCTCTTTTTGACTTCTCTCTCTCTCTCTCTCTTTCCTTCTTTCTTTCTTTCTTTCTCTCTCTGTCTCTCTCTTTTCTCTCTCTCTCTTTCTCTCTCTCTCTCTCTCTCTCTCTCTCTCTCTCTCTCTCTCTCTCTCTCTCTCTCTCTCTCTCTCTCTCTCTCTCTCTCTCTCCCTCTCTCTCTCTCTCTCTCTCTCTCTCTCTCTCTCTCTCCTCTCCCTTCTCTCTCTATCACCAGACCCCTTCTTGTCCCCCGACATTGACTCCTCTCTTCTCTCTCACCTCCCCGTCTCTCTCTCCTCCCTCTCCTCGCTCATCCCTCCCCCTCCCTCCTCCTCCTTCTTGGTCTCTACCCTCTCCCCCTCTCCCCTTCCCTCCATCCCTCGCCCTCTCCCCCGCCCCCTCTCTCCTCCCTCTCCCCCTCCTCACTCGCCCTCCCCTCCTCGCTCGCCTCCCCCTCATCCCTCGCCCTCTTCCCTCCTCCCTCCTTCTCTCCCTCTCCCCTCCTCGCCTCCTTTACCTCCCCCCCTCCCTCGCTCCTCCTCTCTCTTCTCCCCCTTTTCCCCTCTCTCCTCCGCTCGCCTCTTCCGTCGGGGTCTTCCCTCTCAAGGGGGAACCGCGCAAATCACTTCCCCAGTCACATATCAACCCCGTTTCCATTCTTTCCGGCTCCTCTATCCTCCTCTCGCTCCTTTAAAAATCTACTATATTCTGATGAGCTTTGACCGGTTCCCATAAATTCTGACCCCACCCTATCCGCAGGGGAGGGGGAAACGAGACGAGAATGTCCCGGCAGCGCGTGAGGGTGGAACACTTTGTCTATTCGCTTTCTACATCCAATATTGCGTTGCCAATCAGCCAGCATAGCCACGAAAACGTATGTACCGTCTGGGCGCGAGGAATCATCATTCCCTGTGCGGTGTATGACCTCCAAGTGCAACCCGTCAGTCGTCGACCGGGGGCATGTTGAATGGGGAGATCTTATCGGCGGGTCCACGCCCCGAGAAGAGAAAATATCGTTTTAGATTTTTTTCCATTGTTGTTGGTGTAAACTTCGTTTTGGGTAAATTTGGCAGAAGGTAGAAATTTAGGTTAAGTTGAAATAGAAAAAAGATTGATATCCTAAACGCAGAGGAAGGTAAGAAGGAGGAGGAAGATGAAGGGGAAAAACGGAATGTGAGTCGGGGTGACACGTGTAGCGAATGAGAGGAAAGGAGAAGGAAAAGACAAGAGGAGTAGAGAGAGAATAGAGTGAAAGAGAGAAATAGAGGAGGGGAGAGAGGGGTTAAAGAATGAGAGGAGGGAGGAGTGAAAAAGGTTTGATGTTTGTTTATAATTTGTCTAGTTAAGTTTGAAATGCGGAAGATTGAAGTCTTACAGAAGGAAAAAGAACAAGGAGGAAGGAGAGGGAAATAGATACGAGAATGGCGAACGGAGGGGAGAGGAAAGGAAGGGAAAGGGAAAGGGGAAGAGAGGGGAAAGGGATGCACAAAAGAAAGAGATGAGGTCTACAGGGTAAGGGGAGTAGGGAGAAGAAGAGGGGAAGAGGTAGAGGAAAGGGACGAGAAATGCAAGATGAGGGGAAGGAGGAAGAAAAGGAAGGGGAAAAGGGAAAGAGGGAAGGGTCAAGAAATACAAGGTGAGGGGAAGGAGGAAGAGAAAGGAAGGAAGAGGGAGAGAGGGAAGGTCGAGAAATGCAAGGTGAGGGGAAGTAGGAAAAAGGGGAAGGAGAGAGGTGAGAAGCAGGGAAAAGGGAATGGGAGGTTAAAGAGGAGAAAGGTACGAGAAATGCAGGGTGAAGATAAGAAGGGGGAGATAACAAAACACGAAAGGAGGAAGTAGTTGGGGAAGAAGAGAGGAGACAAGGACTGCAAAATGAAGGAAATTGAAAAGGGGAAGAAAGAAGGGAATAGATAAGTAGATACACAGATAAATCCCTACATAGAGAAAGACAAACAAAGAAAAAATATCAAAATAAAACAAATAAATCACATAAAAACGATAAAAAAAAATGTGAAAATATAAAGGACATATGTACGGACCTGAAGAGTGGAAAAGAGGGGAGAAAAAATCCGATAAGTGGGAGCGTTTGCTCTCCCAAGGGAAAAGGGAAGGAAGTGAGAGGGGGGGGGGGAGAGGGAAAGGGGAGGAGGGGAGGGGAGGGGAGGGAAGAGAGAGAGAGGTGAAGACACTCTAGATGACAAGCGATTAAAGATGATGCCTCTCGCGTGCGGGTTGGAAGGTGTCTTAGGGTTTAAGGAAAAAAGGAAAAGGTAAACATTACTGGACTTAGACTTTATGAGAATGTAGTGAAGAAGAAAACCGGAGATTTTTGGGCCTGAATTTAGAGGCGATGATGATAAATGGAGAGAAGGGAAAGAGAGAGAGAGAGAGAGAGAGAGAGAGAGAGAGAGAGAGAGAGAGAGAGAGAGAGAGAGAGAGAGAGAGAGAGAGAGAGAGAGAGAGAGAGAGAGAGAGAGAGAGAGAGAGAGAGAGGGGGGGGGGGATAGAGAGAGAAATGGAGCCCAGAGAAATAGATAGATAGAGACAGACAGACAGACAGAAAGCTTGATAGCCTGAGGCTGACAGACACAAAGACACAGACGAAGAGACACACAGAAAAAAAACAGACAAATCAACATGCATATCCAAAAAAATCAGACAAACTAATATGCCGACAATTGAGAGAAGAAAAAAAGTTTACGAAGCTTTTTTTTCAAAGATTTGTTGACAACGATCCGGAACAAACAGACCATGCGGGCTTCCCGGATGTAAACAGAAAGAGAAGAGAAGGTAAACAGTCTCCCATACCAGGCGACGTTGATGTGCAATCTGCTGTGTATACTGTATTTCATATTCATTGCCCGTTCATGATGTCTGCTGAATGGCTTTTGGAGTTAGGTTTCAGCTCAATAAGATCAGAGTTGTTTATTTAATTTTGGGTAAAAAGGAAGGAATGAAGGAAGAAAGGAGTGTGTTTTACAAAGGAATTATACATGTGCACACCTTACATGAACAAGTGGACGCAGATAAACATACACATACCACACACGCGCATAAATACACACACATTGACATAAACACAGACACACCCACAGTCACAGACACAAATACGCACACACACACACACATACAGTCACAGACACAGGCACACACACACACATACATACACAAATGGTTGAGAAAGACTCGAACGCAATCTAAATAGACAATAGTCTATTAGATATTCAATTACACGTAAAACGAAAACGAAGAGTTTTTTTTTACATTTTCTGTTGCACCGTGACATTATGATTCGACTCAAATTTTATGTTCGGAATATTTCAACAACTCGGTTTAGGAAAAGGCAGATAAGTGACATCTTTTCTAAAAATATAAATAGGTTAGATATATATGAAAAAAAAACAAATGAATAACTAACGAACTAAATAGCACGATATGAATAAATAATAAATGATACGAAAATTGAACATAAAAAGGGGGCATATGATTATGAAATTAATATCACCCCCCCCCCCTTTCTCCACTGCAACCCAACCAATCAATCCCCTTAAAAAGCAACATCATTCAACGTTGAATAAGCAACATATCCTGCAATCGCCGTCCTCCCAGTCCACAATACACCGACAGAACAGCTGCAGGAGACGCCGTTGAACATTGCAAACCAGCGGTATGTGACGCACGCCCAAATAAGCCTCCCCTTTCGTTCCTCAGTTGCAATCTTGCAGCCCGGCATACCTCATTAAGCTGTTGCCGTTTCCTGCTACTGTTCTTCCTCCTTGCTGTTGCTCATCCTCAACACAGACGTCCTCGCAGCCTCCTCGGCAACTCATTTACGGCTGGGGTCTCGTGGCGATGCTGACGAAGGTGGGGAGGGGGGTGGGCAGGGGAGAGGGGAGGAGGAGGGGAGGAGGAGGAGGAGGAGGAGGATAGGAGGAGGAGGGGAGGAGGAGAGAGGGAAAGTAGGGGGATGTTGGAGGAGGAAGGGGAGGGGAGGAGGAGGAGGAAGAGGAGGGAGGGAGGAGGAGAGAGAGAGGAGAGGCTAGGAGAGGAAGAGGAGGAGGAGAAGAAGAAGAAGAAGAAGGGAGGAGGAGGAGGACCCCACCCCCTGCTGGAAGACTTTTGTTCTCGAGGTAATTTGATGTTGGGGGGAGAAAACAGACATTCAGATTCAGAGCCGGGGAGGGGGGGGGGTGAAGGAAGTGGATGAAGAAGGGGGGTTGGGTAAAGAGGGGGAGGGTGAAGGAATAGGGAGGGGTTGAGGGGAGAGAGGAGGGTGAAGGAAGGGGTGGGGGGGGGGTAGGATTGAGTGGAAGAGGGCAGGCGTGAAGGAGGGAGTGGGGGGTGGCTGGCCAGGCGGGTAGGGGGTTGATGTATATACGAGATGATATATTGTGGAGGCAAAGGGAGGTAGGTAGGTAGGTCGATAGGTATAGTTGTAGATAGATAGATAGACAGATAGGTACATTGATAGGCAGGTAGGTAAATAAAGATTAGATAGACAGACAAATAATATAGATCTCGATAGATAGATAGCGAAAGGGAAAGGGAAGAAGAAGTAGTGGAGAGAGAGGAAAGAGTGAGAGAGAGAGAAAGAATAGAGATAGATAGATAGACGAGAGAGACCAGAACACAGAAAACCAGCACAGAGACGAAGAGACATGCCAAACAGAACAGAAAGAACAGCGAGAGAGACAAGAAAGCAGAACAGAATAGACCAGAAGAAAGAAGAAGAAGAAATAAAAAAGAAGAATAAAAAAAGAAAAAAACATCAAGTACGCAAAATAACCAGAAGGAGAAGAGTTGAATGAAGAAATAATCTCGTCTCCCTGATCCTAGGACCACCCACAGCCGCAGGAGAGAGGGGGGGGGGTAAATAGGGCGCACGGGCAGGGGCGGTTAACAATAAGTCTATGTATAGTATGTAATTGGACACTCTCTTCAGACCTGAGAGGAGAGAAGCGAATAGGAGCGTAATGGAAGCTGGTGGAGTCGCGTGGCGTGGACCTGAGCGATGTGGCAGCTTCATGTGGATTATGCTCGGGGTCTAGTGGGATGTGCGCATGGATATTGTGGATCCTGAGATGAGAGTTGTAGTGACTGGATAGAGGTGTCTTTGTGGATGTGTATGAGCTATGGGATCTGAGATGT
>NW_020872958.1:143746-151246 GCF_003789085.1 Penaeus vannamei | reverse complement strand
AAGAAAAATCAAACTGTAAGAAAACAAGATACGAAAATTTTACATGAAAACCAGGAGAAAATAAAATATGAAGAATAAACAGAATAAAAAAAAGAAAATAAAACTATAGGGAAACAAAAACAGGAAAATAGAATTACAGGAAAAAAATAAGACAAATGAAAACCACAAGAAAACGGGAAATAAAACCACAGGAAAACAAACGAAAAAAACTATAATAAGACAAACGAGAATAAAACCACAAGAAAACAAACTAAACAATAAAAAAGACAAATAAAACAAACGAAAAAAACATAAATAAATTTAAACAAACGAAAAAACATAAATAAATAAAACAAAAAAGAAAACAAACATTAAACAAACGAAAAAAATACAAGAAAACAAACCACGAAAAATAAAACGCCATGAGAAAAAAACAAAAACACCGTTAATTAATGTTCCTTGATAAGTTCCTTCACGACCTCACTGCCAATTCCCTCGTTCCGTCTTTCAAAAAATAACGACCGGCGCGAAGCTAGCCTGAATGTCACACGTTCATGCGTTTCTTGGGAGGTCAGTGGGGCGTTTTTGGATGGAGTGGGGGGGGGGGACTGGTTTTGTGTGTGTGGGGTGGGGTGTGTGTGTGAAGGGAATGTTTGGGTATGTGTGTGTGTTGTGTGAGGGGTGTGTGTGTCTGTGTGTGTGTTTGTTTGTGTGTGTGTGTGTTTATGTGTGTGTGTGTGTGTGTGTGTGTGTGTTGTGTGTGTGTGTGTGTGTGTGTGTGTGTGTGTGTGTGTGTGTGTGTGTGTGTGTGTGTGTGCGTGTGTATTATATCCTGTAAAACATAATCATAATTATAATTTTTACCTCTTCCACAAAACGCATTAACGAACCACCGCTTTGTAAACAAGTATATTATTGTCTGCAAAAGAAAATCATATGCTTATCAATAATGTTCTTATGATGTCGGCGATGATTGAGAAAGCAACAATATCGATAATGACAATACACTGATTAACCTTCATTTAATATTACGTTATATTCTGATAGTCTTTAGATCACTTCAAAGACAGTTTCCATATGAAAAGATCAGATCATTTAACGAAATCTCTTATGCAAACCGTCCAGGAATCTACTTTCTTATTATCAATCAGTATTCATTGTTAGGACAGTTACGTGTTTTGTAGTAATTAAGCCTCTTTGTATGAATGAAAGCAATCTTGACCATGTTTGGTGAATTTACAATTTTTGAAGTCTTGAATTGACAATGACTGAATTTTCAGTAAACTTATGCTTATGATTAGATTTTTCTTTTAATTCTAAATGTATATTCCATTGGATATATGTGTTTCGACCAGCGAAAATCATGTAGCCTATATTTTGCGCTGCAGGTATTTTCTACTACAGTAATTTCTTTAAAGTGCCCTTACGTTACTGTTATTTGTGTTAATGATATTATGTTACATAGTAGTTTCCATTAAGGATATCTTTTAAAGTATACCCTACGTTACTGTTATTTATGCTAATAATATTTTGTTGCATAGTAGTTTCTATTAAGGATATTTTTTAAAGTATACCCTATATTTATTTTTATCACCGATATTTTGTTGCATAGTAGTTTCCATTAAGGATATCTTTTAATGTATACCTTACGTTATATTAATGTGTATTAACGATATTTTGTTTTAGTTTCTATTAAGGACATCATTTGCCAACGCTTTCTCCTCGCGATAACTCATGTGATAGATCGATTCTGGCATCGATGTCTCCCGACTGTGACATTCCCTGACAGTTATTACGTATTGACATCCGTACTCCCCACTCGCTTCCTGCTTCCATCATTTGACATCCTCTTATACGACTCCAGATTGAGGCGAGGGCGAAGCAAGGCCACTCGCTCACTCTCTGGGACATCAGTACACTTTTGGGTAATGGTCTTTTCATGCCACAAAGCCTCGGGAGTATAAGAGGCTAATGTAGGTGTCGCTGATGTAGTCTGTCGTTTTTTTTTTATTTTTGGTCTTGGTCTTAACGTAGAGGAGGGGGAAATATTGTGGTGTTGTGGTAGTTCTTTGGTTTGCTGTGTATCTGTGTGTTTGTATGAGGAAAGTGGGCGATGAGGTAGTTAATGATCGTGTATGCTGGAGTGAATATTTATATATGGGTGTTCTTATTTTCTTCTTATCATTATTATCTTTATATATTCTTCTGTGTGTCTCTAGCAAGCAAATCCTGAAAGAATGTCTTTAATAATAAGGACCTTCTGCATATCTAGAGCCTATACAGCAAGCATCTCTTTACGATATATCCGCAGTAACACTCTTATTTTGTTTATATTGCCCTATCTCGAGTAAACAGTCTCAGAAGTAATATTCTTCCTCTCGTCCAACAAGCATAAACCTCCCTTCTACGCCAGGAGGGCCCGTGCAGCCGTGCCTTGCCATAAGCACCGCAGACACCCGTCCTCCGCTCGTTGCCTCGCCTGACAATAA
Organism: Penaeus vannamei; assembly: GCF_003789085.1. Taxonomy (NCBI): domain Eukaryota; kingdom Metazoa; phylum Arthropoda; class Malacostraca; order Decapoda; family Penaeidae; genus Penaeus; species Penaeus vannamei. Next base: position 148,778 of record NW_020872958.1, on the reverse strand, counting down.
ACCGGGAATTGTTGCCAGAATGGACGACTTGTCAACTCTTAAATTAGGACACGTGATGCGTCCTCGGGGCTGTATGCTGGCCTGCCATCTCTGAGTTATCATCGAGGGCATTGTTATTAAAGGTCACTATCTACGTGCCGGTCGCCTTCGCCTTCGACTGTGCTTGCTGGTGCGTTCCTCTCTCTGTGTTTCCGGTTGCCTGGGCTCCTCTCTGTCTGGCTCTCTCTGTGTGACTGTCTGTGTCTGTGTCTGCTTGGCTATCCCTTGCAGCATTCCTGCCAGGTCTCTCTGTCTGTGTGTTTATCTTATTCCTCTCCTATTGTCTTTCTTTATGCTTATTTTTTGCCGTTTGTTATAAGTGGCGTGGGGGGAGGGGGAGTCGCGATCTGCGTTTTTTTATTACTTTATTTATTTTTCCTTTGTTTTTCTTTTTCTTTTTTTTTTTTGGGGGGGGGTCTCTAAGGGGGAAGAGGCAGTCACTAGAACTTACAGATTCAGAGTATTCTTTCCTACAATACAAATCCACTTGATTTATTTTTCCTTTGTTTTTCTTTTTCCTTTTTTTTGGGGGGGGGGGGTCCTCTAAGGGGAAAGAGGCAGTCACTAGAATTTACAGATTCAGAGTATTCCTTCTTGCAATACAAATCCACCTGGAGGGCTTCTAGATCGCCTTTTCTTGCAAGACGAGTATCAACATTCAGAAGAAAGCTTCCCTGATATCCCATCGTCTGCATCTCTGGCCTCGGCGCATCTACCATTCTGTATCTCATTCAGTATCTTGCATTTTATTTCATTTTTGATGTATCTGTTTCTCTTTTTTATCTTCCTCTCCTCTTTTTCCTTCATTTTCTTTCTTCCTCTATCATCTTCCTCTCCCCTACTCTCCTTCCTTCATTTCATCTCTCACTCTTACATTTCTTCTAACCTCTACCCTCATCTCTCTCGCTCTCTCGCTTTCACCCTCTTTCTCCTAACTTCTCTCCTCCAATCCCTCTTTTTCTCACTCTTATTCCCACTTTCTATCTTTATCCTCTCTTCTTACCTCTAAATCTTCTTTTCCCTCTTTCTCTTCGCCTCGTCCTCTCTCCTTTCTTTTCATCTTTAATTTCTCTTTTCTCCTAACCTCTTTCACTCTCTCCTCTCTTCCTCTCTAACCTTCCCATTCCCCTTCTATCTTACTTCCTCTCCTCCCCTCTTCTCCCTTCCCTCCCTACCCCTCCTCCCAGTCTCTCACCTCTCCCTTTCCTCCCCATCTCTCTCCTTCCCTCCCCATCTCTCTTCCCTCCCCTTCCCTCGCCTCCCTCCTCTATCCCCTCCCCTCCCTATCTCGCTCCCTCCCTTCCCTCTCCCCTTATCTCGCCTCCTCCCCTCCCTTTCTCCTCCCTATCTCCCCCTCCCCTCCCTCTCCTTCCCTATCTCCCCTCTCCTCTCCCTCCCTCTCCCTCCCCCGAGTCAGCCCTTAGACAAGATCTTCATTCTCACGCACAGTTCATAGCCATCATCCATGCGACCCGAAGCCCATCGTCTTCTCCGTGCCTCGCCTTCTTCGATTTAGGTCAAGGTCACCGGGTTAGAAAAAAAAAGGCTGTGGGCGAGGTTACATAATATATTCTTTGTTTTAAAGGTTGTTAAGAAAGGTAATGAAATGGAATGGATTTTTTTTTTGTTTTCTGTATTTGTGTAAATATGCTTAAACGCACGTGCACAGCTGTGTACGCTTCGGACGAGACGCTGCGTTCGTATTCCGACGCCGAGACAAAGAAAATCGATGAAAACGATCAGGGAAATCTGGGAGAAACGCGTCAACGATATCAACTTTGCCCAAGGCCATTAGAGTCGAGGGGAGGGGAGGGGGGGGGGGGAGGGCAAGGGAGCGTACTACCCACACACAGCGGGGCGTTCGGGAACAGCCTCGGATTCACTGCAAAACCCGGGCGGATTCACAGCACACGCAGCTTCAAGAGACCAAAAATCTGGCGTAAAATGAGAACGAATCCAGAGAGGCAGAGACAGATCGCAGCCCTTTGCCTCGTAGACAGCAAGCAGCAGCCAATAAGGAATAAATTTTGAGGCTGGCGCTTTCGCTATCCTCGCGCAAAAGTCCCTTTATTTCGCAGAAGACGATAAATACCATAAACGCTCTCGGAAATCTGAGAATCCGGATTACGGCGGCGAACGCTGTGTATCCGTTCGTGGACTGGCGTTCCCATAAATCCCGGGGCTCGAGATGCATATGGCAAGGCCAGATTTCGGTAACTAGATTTACTACCGGAAATATGACGTCCAAACTGCCGAGGCTTAACAAGAAACTGCGATACAATTAGTTTGAAAATTCCACGCACTTAACAGCAACTCCCGCAAAGGATTAATGAAAGCCAAAGTTACAACCGCACTAACTAGCGTAATTACAATAATCTAACGGGGTGGGTGTGGGTGAGTGTAGGGGGGGAGGGCATATGGCCGAAACAACCACATGCAAAAAAACAATTTGTACCCACTTGTAGCCACAAAATTCCAAATCCCAGAGGCAAAATCTGAACAACTGATGCTACAACACTTGCTGGCGTTGTTGTCAAGAATCTCACGCAGAAAGTAGCTGCAAAACTTGGCTTACAATCAGTGCCATAAACTTGGAGAATAGTTCACAAAAGTTGTACATGAAATTGTTACGCTCGCCGGCTAGTGAAATAAGAAGAGGAAGAGGGACAAAAAAAGTGAAATTACATAAGATATGAGGAGATGAGAGAAGGAAGAAAAAATCGAGACTAAGTCTAAGAAAATGGTAGGAACAATTATTAATTACGACAATAGTAGTTTTAATGAGATATGATGGTGATGGAGACAAAAATGATGATAATAATAATAGTAATCAAAATAATAAATAATAATCATCATTGCAGTAATGAGAATAACAACAGTAGTGATAATGAAAATAATCATGATGATAATGATCATAATGACATCAAAAAAAATTATCAACAAAGCAGCGCTGATGATAAGAATGATTAATAGCAATAGTGATAATGATAATAATAATAAAAATGATAACAAAAATAATGAGGAAATGGTAATGATAATGAAGCCAAGAAAATATCAACTTTGCCGAGATAATTACGCAAATTTGAAGACGAGAATAATGATAGCGATGAAATTAGGAAAGACAAACAAAGAGGAGGCGGCCATGTTGTCCCTGGAGGCAAGATAAGCGCATCACACGTCTCCAGACAGTAACCCGAGTCTTCCGGAAGAGATTCAAAACTCGCCCTTATTCCCTCCGTCCGTAAGGCCGTTTATCGCGTGCTAAATGGTCTAATATTTTCGATTTTATATTACGTTTCCCTTTTCTTTTTCTTTTTCTTTTTTTTTTTTTTTTGTTCCTTCTTCTTTTATGTATCACGAAGGCAACAGCTGCTCTGCTTTTTAGGGTGTTCATTCGGCGCGATAAAGCTTCCCAAAGCTCTCCATCAAATACCGCTTCTGAAAGGGAGACAGCTGGCCGCCGCGGGAAAGATTTGCCGGAAGAAGGGTCTGTCTGTGTCAGTTCGTGTTTATATACATAAACACACACTCACAGACACACACTCATATATATATACATACACACTCATATACGTACACATACACATACAAGTATATATACACATGTATACATACACACACACACACGCACAATACATACACATACACAACACACACAACAACACACACATTCACAAACACACACACACACAACACACCATCCACACACTTACACACACACACATCACATACATATATATTATATATATATATATATAATATATATTATAATATATATATATGCATGTTTGTTGTGTATGTAAGTTCGTTGTTGTGTGTGTATGTGAACATTATATTAACATACATTTTATTGTATAATATATATCACTATCTGTCTATATGTATATATATATATATATACATACATATATATTATATATATGAGTACATTATTAATATATTAATATATATATTATTAACATATATACACACACATATATTCATACATATGTATATACATTACATATATTATATAATATATATTATATATATACTTTATTATTATAATGTTATATATATATATATATAGTATATATTACTATATATATTATATTTATATTTATTATATTATAATAATGATTATTTATAAATTATTTATATTTATTTTATATTTATTTATTATATATATCATCATATCACACACTATACACATCACACTACACACGCATCATACATATATATATAGTGTGGTATATGTTACACATATTACACATATCACATTATACACACACATATATATACATATATATATATATATATTTATATATATATATATATATATTATCTATATATAATTATATATGTATTTATAAGTATATATGTATATATTATATGTATATATGTATATACATATATATATGTTATATATCATATATTGTATATATATTGTTATATATATATATGTAATATATATATTATATAATATTATAGCCGTGTGTGTGTGTGTGTGTTGGTGTGTGTATCATGTGCGCATATAATGTATATATTTGATATATATAATACATTACATTACATATATATATTATTATTTTTATATTATTTTTTATATTATTATTATTTAATTTATATTATTATATTATATATATTATACATAATATACATATACAGTATGTACATATATCAACAACTTCCGTATACCATAGTGCTAAAAATAATCTCCTTCCTGTTTACATCGCGCGAACGGAAAGACCTTCGTGTGGGCTTCTGTCCTAATATTTAACCGATGCCACGCTCGGCGGACTTTTAATGCCGTCTATTTTTTCGTGAAGGAGGTATCCAATTGTCTTTCCTTCGTGAAAATTTTATTAAAGTACATATTCCGGTGAATCTTTAAGTAATGATTTTTAAGTTTTTTTTTTTTTATGGATCTTAGCGTACTAGTCTATGAATGAAACTAAAATTTTATATATCCATCTCATTACGCATATGTCAATCATTCTCTTCATCGAATTAA
>NW_020872958.1:133746-138746 GCF_003789085.1 Penaeus vannamei | reverse complement strand
TATCTCCCCCTTTGATCATAACTCCATCTATCTCTCCCTTTTATCATTACTCCATCTATCTCTCCTTTTTATCATTACTCCCTCTACCTCCCCATCTTATCCTTATTTTTCAATCCACCTCCCCCTCCCTTAACCCCCTCCCCCTCCCCCCTCCCCCTCCCCCTCCCCCTTCCCTCGCTTGTGGGGAAGTCCCTGAGGTGAGATGGACAAAAGACCCGGATGGCGCCGTTCCCCAGTTACTGATGACCTCATAGAAGACGCCAAATCTAATATCCTGATCACTTTATCAAGGATTTTTTTTGCCAATGTCGGGGGATGGTTTACCGCGGCCATGTGTCAGGGATATGGTTCTGTCTTTGTGTCCGTTTCTGTGTCTGTCTGTTTGTCTGTCTGTTTCTCTCAGTTTCTCTCTCTTTCTCTCTCGGTTTTTGTGTCTGTTTCTGCCTCTGTCTGTTTGGATCTCTGTCTGTCTGCCTTTCTCTCTCTCTCTCTATCTTTCCCTCCCTCTCTCTCTCTTTCCCACTCTTTCTGTCTCTCGTTCTCCCCCACCCCCTCTTCCCTCTCCTTTATCTTTTACTGAGAGAGGAGGTGGGCGAAAGGAAAGCAGAATAGGAGAGGGAGAGAAAAGAGAAGATGGGAGAATAAACGGAGGGAAAGGGAAGGGGAGATAGAAGTGGAACAAGGGGCAGGGGAGAGGATAGAAGAAAGACGGGGAAGGGGGAAGCGGAAAAGTCGGAAGGGGAATCAGACAAATAAGGGGAGAGGATGAAAGAGAGAAAAAGGAGGAGAGAGGACAAAAGATAGAAGGGGTAAAGGGGAAAAGGACGAAAGAAGAAAGAGACACAAGAGGGGAAGACAGGCGAAACAAGATAGAGAAAATCAAAAGAAATTAACAGAGAGAGAAAAAATAAATAAAAGGAGTGAAAAAAAAGGAGAGAGGGGAAAGGGAACAAAGGGAGAGATGGAAGATGAGGGGACAATACTGTGGGTGACAGAGATTGATATAACTGTGATTGATAACCAATGAAAGGTTGTTTACAGCCACTGGCAGAACACCGACCCGTAGTTCTGCCTGCGAAAACGACCAGAATTCTACACGATGCAAATCCGTGCAACAGTGGTGGCGATTGTAGAAAAGGTATGAATGAGACTGGATATCTTCACAATACAAGAGATGTTTTTGACCGGTATTTCTGATGAAGACGTAATCGAAACCGATCAAATACATCTCTTGTATTGTGAAGATATCCAGTCTCATTCATACCTTTTCTACATTTGCCAACATGGATACGGTTCAGTGGTGGCGATGGTAAAGTAATAGATGATGCAATAATAAAATGCGTGATAACAGTCAGCCATTCGTGTTAACTACTTCATGAATAAGGAATAGTGATTTATAATAATTGTAATAGAGGAAATGCTGATTTGTTATAATTGTAATAGAGGAAATGGTGATTTGTACTAATTGTGATAGAGGAAATGCTGATTTGTTATAATTGTAATAAGAGGAAACAGTGATCTGTAATAATTATAGCAGAGGAAATGGTGATCTGTAATAATGGTTGTGGGTTAGAACTCTTTTGTCCAGCTTTCAGTTCACGGCCATCTGTTTACACGTCTGCTAGTTCGGTATTTTGTGAATGCTTAAAACAACTTTTTTGATATTTTAACAGTAGATATATCTCTTAGAAGACAAGAACTAGAACAAACGGTCGAAATGCCATAGCAGGTAACCACGTAACAATGTCTGATGCAAACGGTTATAAAAAAAATAAAAAATAAAATAAATAAAATAAATAACAAAAAAAAAATCTACATTTTCTTCTTTCTATATGTTTACAAGAATGCACAATCAATAAATTTTTTCTTTTCTTATTCCGCTTTATCATCTGCACTGCAGTCTGGATTCTAACATTTCATATATATGTATATATATATGTGTGTGTGTGTATATATATATATATATATATTATATATATATATATATATATGTGTGTGTGTGTGTGTGTGTATGTATATATATATATATATATATATATATATATATATATATATATATATATATTATACAAAGAATGCATAAAGAATAATATATATATATATATATATATATATATATATATATATATATATATATATATATATTTAGAATGCATATTATATTATATATATATATATATATATATATATATAATATATATATTGATATATATATATATATATATATATGATATATATATATATATATATATATACATATATATATATATATATATATATATATATATATATATATATATATATATATATATATATATATTGCAAAGAATGCATAAAGACTTTGAAGAGAGCGAGAGTTGAGACGAGAGAACGTCTTTAAGTCTTGGTAATTAATTCTTGCAAAACGGAAATTTATTCTGGGAGAGTCAGGGGAAGGTTGGGCGAGCTAATAAAAGGATAAACGGATAAAGAGATAAATGGAGAAGAGAAGAGGGGAGTAATGTGTCTGAAGAAGGGAAGAGGAGAAAGGGAGAAAAGAGGAAAGGGTTTATTTCTCAACTTCCTCTTTATATATATGAATCTTTAGGGTGTGATACGTCGAAAGCAGACTACACTTTCGAACGACCTGGAACGTACCTTCCTCATCAGAGATTATTTGACCGAATCTCAAAATAAATAGATAAATGAATGATAAGAATATCCATATGTATTTATAATGAAAATGAGAATACATATATATTACACACATGCACACACACACACACACACACACACACACACACACACCACACACACACACACACACACACACACACACACACACACACACACACACACACTATATATATATATATATATATATATATATATATATATATATATATATATATAATATAAACCGTTTCATGATAATGTAGAGACGTATGAATGAGAATAAATACTTCACAATACAAGAGATGTATTTGACCGGTTTCGAATATATCTTTGTTAAAATAAACACATAAAAAAAAACAAGTATATTTATATTACGTGGGAGCTGATGCATCGCCTAACGATTGTGACCTCGCACTCATTACACGTATAATTGCTGCCGCGACCTTGGATACTTTCTGGCCCGATGTGGTGTTTGCAGCTTCCAACACTGTGTTTGAACCGTATTCATGTTGACAGATGTGGAACGGTATGAATGAGAACGAATATTATCACAATGCAAGAGATGTATTTTACCGGTTTCGAGTATGTATTTCTGACGAAGATATATTCGAAACCGGTAAAATTCATGTATTGTGAAGATACTCGTTCTCATTCATATCTTTCCAACTTTTGTGTTTGTTTAACCCTCGCTGCCCGGATTGCTCCGTCTGTAGGCGCATTCGGTAAGAGGGATTTAACACCAGTACAGTTTTTAATTTTCTTTTTTTTTAACGAAACTCTGAAGACGTCTGATGAGGTTCCCGGAATTCTTGAGGTGGGAATCACTGATAACTCCCATAGCAACGGAGAGGAGTTTCGCCAAACACAACTCCAACAGTGCAGTATATCGTACACCCTGCTGTAGTTGCGATAAGATATACTTTGGTGAAACGCGACGTGGCTCCAACACCAGGATCAACGAACATCGAGCCGACGTCCGCCACCACAGGACTTCCAACGCCATGGTGGTTCATGTAGATGAAGCTGGACATCGACCGAACTGGAAGGAAGCTGAAGTAATCCATGAAGGGTTGAACAAACAGAAAAGGAAGGTCATGGAAGCTGCATACGTCGCTACGCCACAAAACCTATCTCATTTAACTCCATCGCCATTTTATATCTATTTCAACTCCACTGCCACTCCACACCTAATCTTAACTCCACCACCGCTCCAAAATATCTGCTCAACTGTCACTCCACAACATCTTTCTCAGCGATTCCCTAATACCCCCCCCCCCACTGCGTCACTCAAGATTATCGGACTCAATTCCATCTCTACTTCACAATATCTATCTCAACTCCACAATATCTGTTCAACTCTAACACCGCCACTTCACATCTACCTCAACTCCACCGCCACTCCTTAACATCTATCTCAACTCAAGCACTACCATTCCACAATATCTATTTCAACTCCACCACCACACAATATCTATCTCAACTACACCGCCACTTCACAATATCTCCATTCCACCATACACAACATCTATCTCAACTCCACCTATCACAACACCGCCACTCCACAATATCTATTTCAACTTCACCACCGTCACTCTATCTATCCACAATATCTTTCACCACCGGCTAACTCCACCAATATCTATCTCAACTCCACAATAAATATCTATCACAACTCCACCGCCACTCCACAATATCTATTTCAACTTCACCACCGTCACTCCACAACTATCTACTCCACCGCCACTCCACAGAGGAGACAGAGAGGAAGAGGAGAATTAGGAATCCCTTAAACGGCCCATTTTTTTTTTTTTTTTTGGGGGGGGGAGGAGGGAATAATTAGGAAAACAATTAACCCAAATGATTATTATCTAGAGTATGATCACAATTATCGTCATTATCTCAAAACTTTATTTTAAAAAAAAGTGAGACGAAAATTGGATTCATGTGAAGTATTTTTCTATATTTTTTTTTCTTTTTTTTCTTGTTTTTTTTTCTACTTTTACTTCTTCATCTCCTTGTTCTTTCTTTCTCTTTGTTTTTTTCTTTCTTCTTCTTTTTTTCTTCTTTCTTCCTTTTTAATTAATCAAATAATTTTTTTCATACTTCTTTGTTTTTGTTTTTGTTTCCTTTATCTCATCATATTATCACCATCTCATCATCATTTATCATTATTTCATTGTTATTAGTGTTATCATTGCTGCTATTATAATCAGTATATTATCATTGAAATTATTAATGCTTTATGAGTATAATTTTACTATTATCATTAATTAATGTTTTTTTACTACTCACTACCATTATCTTTATCCTTATCTTATTCTTATCATCACATCACCATCATCATT
>NW_020872958.1:123746-131246 GCF_003789085.1 Penaeus vannamei | reverse complement strand
CTCACAATACCCCATCTATAGACTCGGGTCTAATTCTGAGCTAGGCCTATAAAATCCCTTCACACTCTCTTTTTTTCTGTTTCACGAGCCATAAAGCCTTGAGGTTAAGTCCGCGCTCGACACATCCCATATAAACCCTGTTGCGTATTTTTCTGCTTTCCTCTTTTGGCTACGGACTCCTTCTCCTACTCTTCCTTCTCCTTCTCCTCCTCCTCCCCTTCTTCTTCTTCCTCCTTTCTTCTTCCTCCTTTCTCCTCTTCCTCCTTCTTCTTGTCCTTCTCCTCCTCCCCTCCTTCTCCTTTACTCTTCCTTCTCCTCTTTCTCCTTCTTCTCCTCCCCCTCCTTCCCCTGCTCCTTTTTAATCCTCCTTTTCCATTTTTTCTTTTGTGGAAAAGGATGGGGAATGCATGGTGGGAAGGAAAGTGAGTGGGAAGGAATAGAGGAGGGGAGGAGGGAAGAAAAGGAAAGGAAGAGGGAGGAAGAATAGGAAACAGTGGGAGAGAGGGAGGGAAGAAGAAGGGAGAAGGAGGGAAGGAGAGAAAAAGAGGGGAGGGGATACACTCACACACACGCACACACACACACACACAGAGAGAGAGAGAGAGGGGGGGGATTAACGGATCCTCCTTCCTTTTAAAGTGGTTGGATAGGAAGAAAAGAAGAGAGAGGAGAAGAAGGAGGGAGAGGGGGGGAAGAGAGAAGAGCGAGAGAAGACGATAATGAAAGTAAGAGAGAGGAAAAAGAGGAAGTGACGTAGAGAGAGGGAGAAAAAGAGTAAGCGAGAGTAAGAGAGAGGAGAAATGAACGTTATAAATACCAGTGATTGGCTATAGAAGACAAAGGAGACAACCACGAAATGAAGAGTGATGAGGGAGAAAGAGGAAGGGCGGAGGGGGAAGAAGGAGAGAGAAAAGGAAAAAAGGAAGAACGGAGGGGGAAGAAGAGGAGAGAGAAGGATAAGGAGGAAGGGCGGAGGGGGAAGAAGGAGAGAGAGAAGGATAAGGAGAAGAGGAGGGAGAGAAGCAAGAGAGAAGAGGAGAGAGAGAGAAGGAAAGAGGGAAAGGGGAGCAGACAGAGAAAAATAGAAGGAGGGAGAGTTACTTTGTTCCTCAAGCTCATCTGTCTCCTCTTTGCCTTTCTGTTCTTTATCTCAGTCCCAGACCTTGATATTTAGTAGGTGATGCAACGTCCCTCGCTTTCTGTGCTGCGTCTCTCTCTCTCTCTCTCTCTCTCTCTCTCTCTCTCTCTCTCTCTCTCTCTCTCTCTCTCTCTCTCTCTCTCTCTCTCTCTCTCTCTCTCTCTCTCTCTCTCTGTCTGTCTGTCTCTTCTCTCTCTTATCTTTTTTTTCCTACTTTTTCTCTGCTGATTTCTTTCACTGTCTTTCTCATCCCCCCCCCCTTTATCTCCCTCTATCTCTCTCTTTAATCAAAGCTTAGGAAAAGAAAGGTTGCAAACAGTTGAAAAATATATTTTTTAAATTGTTTGTGAAATGAGCATTTGACACTGACACACGCGCACTTACTACGTCTACATCTATATCTATGTATGTATACATGTGTCTATATCTGTCTATCTATATACGTGTCTATCTATGTATACATGGATACATCCCGTCTCTCTCTCTCTCTCTCTCTCATCTCTACAAATATGAAACTAATACGATACAAAACGAATAAAAAGGCACCCCATTCACGCTCGACTTTTCTTTCTTTTCAGGGAGCTGAAATTCAGACGACTTCGACGACAGACGAGAGACTAACCGGTGACGCCGCTGGCTCCGACGCAGGCGATGACGCGACGGCTTACGTGAGCGGGCCCCGCGAGCGGCGGTTTCTCGGGCCGCAGGCGAGACGGAGCTGGTTCGTCGACAACGCCGGCCCGCGCACCTGGGGCTTCTCCGTGGGCACGCTCCCGCTCGACTCTAACTACATGAGCAAGCTCCTGCAGAGAGCCAACCTTCGGAGCAAATACCGCAAGAACGCAGCCCTACGGAGCGTCGAGAAGAAGAGCATGTCGTCCCTGGCGGCGGCGAACAACATGCCACGATCGCTGAAGAGCTCCCTGACGGCGTTCGCCCCCGACGACCGCCTCAAGAACCACGACAAGCGCAGCATCGCCAGCATCGCCCGCGACGGCAAGTTCCCCTCCAACGTCGACATGAAGCGCAGTGTTCAGGACGCTGCCTCCGCCGAGGACGAGAAGCGCTCGCTGTCCTCGCTGGCGCGCTCCGGCAACTTCCCGTTCCCGCTCGACGAGAAGAGGAACGTCGCCTACATCGCCAAAACCAAGAGCAACGCGATGGACGACGTCGCTGAGAAGAGGAACGTGGCTTACATCGCTAGAACTAACAGCATGAATCTAGGCAATGCTGCCGAAAAGAAGAACGTTGCTTACATCGCCAGAACTAATAGTATGAATCATGATAATGCCGACGAGAAAAGGAACATTGCTTACATCGCCAGAACTAACATGATAATGCCGACGACATTGCTTACATCGCCAGAACCAACAGTGAAAACATGGAAGATCCGAGCGAGAAAAGGAACGTGGCCTACATCGCCAGAACCAACAGCTTGAGTGCAAATGAACCGGATGAGAAGAGGAATGTTGCTTACATTGCAAGAATGAACAGCAAAGCCTTGGAAGCCCCAGACGAGAAGAAGAACGTTGCCTACCTCGCTCGCACCAACAGCCTGAACGGCGGCCCTCCCGACAACAAGAGAAACGACGCCTACGTCGCCAGGAGGAACAGCAGCGACCTCGACGCCCAGGACGAGAAGCGCAACGTCGCCTACTTGGCCAGGACCAACAGCAAGACCATGGAGGACTCGCCCACCGAAGACAAGAGGAACGTGGCTCACTTCGCCAAGATCACCAGCGACAATCTGACCTCGAACGACTCGCTGGAGGCCGAGAAGCGCCACCTCTCGAGCCTCGCGCGGGCCAACGACCTCCCCATGATCAAGAGTCAAGAGAAGCGCTACCTCGGGGCCCTCATGAAGAGCCACCCGCCCTCGTTCATCGGCCAAGGGAAACGCTATTTCGCCGCCCCCTTCGCCGCCTACCGCAGTAGAAACGACTATGACAAGCGGTTTTATGGTTCGCTCCTGAAGGCCGAGACTCCCTTCCTGCCTTCAGACATGAAAGCCGAACAGGACAAGCGACACATAGCCTCACTGATCAAGAGCCAGTCACTGCCCTTCTACCCAGACAAGCGCTACTATGCCTCACTCCTGAAGAACAGGGACTATTTCCTGCCCTCGCAAGGCGAAGACCACGACCAAGACAAGCGTTACTATGGCTCCATCCTCAAGAACCTCCCCGGGCCCTTGGGAGACGAGGACTACATAGACAAGCGCTACTACTCCTCTCTCCTGAAGAACCTTCCCCCAGCCGACCTGTCCAAGAACGTGGAGGAAAAGTCGTCCAATGGCTTGATTGCGAATAAGAGGTACTTGGCGTCGCTACTGAAGAGCAGAGACAGCGGCCTGTTCACCCAGAACAAGCGACATATTTCCTCTCTTTTGAAAGGCAAGAAGTCGGACGATTCCCTCGATGAGATCGATGAAGATAAGAGGTATTATGCATCTCTGCTGAAAGATAAGAAGTTTGATGATTCCGACGACCTCGAGACGGAGAAGCGCTATCTTGCCTCACTTTACACCAAAAAATCTGATGACGACGAATACAACGAAGATAAACGGCATTACGCTTCTCTTCTCAGCAAGAAGTCGGACGATGCCGTGGAAGAGACCAGTGAGGACAAAAGACACATTGCTTCCCTTCTGAGCAAGAAATCTGACTTTACGGACGAGATCAATGAGGACAAGCGATATTTTGCTTCACTCCTGGACAAAAGAGACGAGGATTCATTTGAGGACAACAACGACGACAAGCGCTACTATGCCTCGATCCTTCATAAGAAATCGGAAGACTCTTTTGACGAGACGAGCGAGGAAAAGCGACATTACTCGTCCCTCCTGAAGCACATCGCCTACGAGAATGCCCTCGACGACGTCCTGCAGAAGCTCAAGGACACTGGGGATCAGATGAATACAGAAAAGAGGTACTACGCCTCTCTGCTTAACAAGAGATCCGACTCCGAGGAGGACCAGGAGGACTCGCCTTACGAGAAGAGGTACCTGGCCTCGCTCCTCAAGCACAAGAACTCGGACGACTTCACCGACGGCGCCGAGAAGCGTTACTTCGCCTCCCTTCTGAAGGACCGGGAGAACGACCTGCAGAAGCGTCACCTGGCGTCGGCCCTGAGAGCCTACGGCGACCCCACCGCCGGGAAACGGTACTTCGCCTCCCTTCTGAAGCACAAGGACGCCGACGAAGACGACCTCGAGGTAATTAAGCGCTACTACGCGTCCATCTTGAAGAGGTCCGATTCCGCGGACGCGGATGAAGCCTCGCAAGAGGAGACCAGCGACATGGGCTACGATGACCAGTTCAATGACGTGGATAACCTGGTCGACGCTCAGGACCAGGAGAAGAGGCACATTGCGTCTCTCCTGCAGAGCAAGTCTTCCCTGAAATCGTTCGATGACAAGAGACACATCGCGTCCCTCATGCAGAACCGCCAGTCTGCCTTCGGACCCAGCACGGGCAAGCGCCACATCTCCTCCTTCATGCGGAACAGGCAGTCGAGTTTCAGCGGCGGTCCGGTGTCCGACGACGCCAAGAACCACCCGAGGCGCAAGCGGTACGTCGGTTCCCTCGCCAAGAACAACGACCTGGCCTTCCTGTACTCGCGGTCCCGCCAGAACCGCCGCGAGGCACCCAACACCCGCGAGGACAACGTGGCCTACCTGGAACGCCTCATCCGCCTCAAGATCCAGAACGGACTCATGCGCGAGAAGCAGCGCCAGAACCTCCTCGGAGCCAACGCCAAGATGTACGTCATCCTCGACGACATCGGCAACGGCCTGACCCTCGAGGACGACCGCGGGCAGGGTGACAAGAGGAACATCCAGGCCCTGGCGAGAAACGGGGCCTCGTACGCCAACTGGGCCGGGAAGCGACTCGGCGAAGACGACGAGATGGCCAGGAACGCCTACTACCCCGCCGACGTCTACTACCTGGCGACGGAGGAAGCGGCGCCGAGGACCCTCAACAAGCGCTTCCTAGGTGGGTCTTCCGCAGGGCGTTTCCTTGGAGAATCAAAGTGAGAGAGATATGAAGAGAAGAGAGAAAGAGAGAGAAGGCGAGAACGATATAGAATGACAGATATTATATATAATATATATATATATATATATATATATATATATATATATATATATATATACAGAGAACGAGAACGATATAGATATATAGATATATTACAAACACACACACACACATACATACACACACACACACACACACACAACACACACACACACACACACACACACACATATATATATATATATATATATATATATATTATATATATACATATATATATATATATATATATATATATATACATATATATATATATATATATATATATATATATATATATATATATATATATATATATATATATATATATATAGAGAGAGAGAGAGAGGATGCAGGAAAGATAGATCGATATAGATTGAAAGATGGGTAGACAGGCATATATATGTATAGATAGATAGATAGATAGTACGAAAGAGAAAGAGAGAAAGCGAGAACGAGAGAGAGATAGCGAGGGAGAAAGAAAGAAATCGAGAATGAGAAAGCCAAAGAGAAAGAGAACTCCAGAACGAAAGAGAGATAAAGAAAAAAATACATTTAAGCATTAATTCCTTAAGAGTTAAGGCAACACACTCGGTGCAAATTGTTTCCCCTTGTACATAAATGTTGTGCAATGTTGCCAAGCCATTTTTTCGCCTTTAATTACAAGCGGGACACACTCTAACAATAATGTCAAGAAATTAGGCAGTGAATGGCCGTAATAAATCTTCTCAAGAAGTTAATTAATTCCATCTAAACTTTATTCCGTCCTGAATGTTAAGAGAAATAGACTTTAAAACTTGACCCATTAACGAATGAGCGAGAACTACGACCCAAGCTGCTAGTCAGTCGTGAGTGATTTAATGAGATCAAATCACACACGAAAATAGTTGTTTTGCTCAGTCACATGCTGTCATTTAGTGGGTTGACGAGGTAATAAGGAAAACAAGAGAAGTGCCATTAATGATATTTAAAGGAGATAATTGGGAATGGGAAGTATATTTAGTCCTGTTGTTGACGAGTTAGTTGGTCGTTAGGATAATTTGTGGTGATTTATTGGGAGGGTTGTAGGAATAGGAACAGGAATAAAGACAGGGCTGACTTTGGAAAAGAAAAAGGGACAGGAATAGGAGCAGGAGTAGGAATAGGGACAGGAATAGAAACAGGAATTGGGGCAGAATTTGGAATAGGAATAGGAACAGGAATTAGGGCAGGATTTGGAAAAGGAATAGAAACAGGAATTGGGACAAGAATAGGAGCAACAGGTCGAGAATGTAGATGGACATAAAGGAATGTAAAAAAGGAAAGAATTAAGATAATAAACAAGACGCAGATTTAGGAAAGAGATATATAAAAAAAGAGAAAAGCCCCCCCCCCCCTAAAAAAAAGAGAGAGAAGATAAAAAAAAACAGTAAAATCACCACCAATAAACTGAAGTAAGAGAAGAGACAGATAAAAATAAAAAAGTTAAAAGGAGAGGTAAAGGGAGAGAGAACAAACTTAATAAGAATTAATATGTCTGAATGCATAATGTTTAATCAGCGGTAAACGGGGACAGAGAAAGTTAGAGGCAAGGCGAGCGAGGAAATTTGCTTCAACAGGCACTAATCTCTTGCTTTGAGTTTGGACGATGAGGAAACAGATTGCATTAGTGTCAAAAGCTTTTAATTTTGCGATGAAGACGGGAAGTCGAGGAGGCAGAGAGGTGGGGGGGGGGGGGAAAGGGAGTGAGAGAGAGAGAGAGAGAGACGGCAGGGTGGAAGTGAGCGAAGGGGGGAGAAAGGGAGGGAGTAAGAGAGGAAGAGAGAGGAAGTGAGAGAGAGAGAGAGTGAGCGAGAGATAGATAGATAGATAGAGAGAGAGAGATGTAGGTAGATAGCTTGGTAGAAAGGGGAATACTACAGATAGATATTTATATAGACAGAGAGATAGACAGATACCAAAAAGAGGGGAAGAGGGAAACAAAAAGAAGAATGGGGGAAAGGAGAAGCCGAAGAGAACGAGGAGTTAGAAGAGCGGAAAGTCTCTCAAATTTCCCATTCTTTCAGCGAGCTAATTGATGGCATCTGCGACATTTTCTTCAAGATGCTGAAGCGGGAAAGTAAAACACATTGTCAAGATATTTCTGGGACGCAGGAAATGGAGGAAATGTGCCTTAGCTAAAAGTGAGGGAATTGAGGAAAATGATGAAATGGAGGAATGAATTTGACATATGCACTTACACACTCCGTGCGTGCATACATACACACGATGTACAAACACACGCGGGCATGCAGACACATACGCACA